>APFE030967405.1:0-23539 GCA_000404065.3 Pinus taeda
CGCCCCCCCTCTAACCCCCCAGTTCACTACGTAGGTTAGTCGTGGAAAGAATATAACACAACCCAACATGCATATTCATAAATTTGGTGTGAAACCCTCGGCCCCCAAGTGCAAAAGCATGTTCTAGTCTTCAAAGCTTGTGCAACCTCTATTCAATCAAATTGTGGGTCTGCATACTTGCCTTACAACAATTTCACCTTTGGTTTTGTTTTTATTACTGTGATGTCCACTTCGAAGGATGATCCCCGAGGTCTGACAACAATGGCACACTGTCTCTTGCGCCCTCACCCTTAGCAAAAAAAAACCACACTTAATCTAATTAGATTGCAAATACATGCTAAATAGATCCATTGATCCACACTTGAATATATCCACTGCTACGTGCTGAATAGATCAACTGCTCCACACTTGAACAAATTCGATGCTCCTCAATCTTGAGTCAACACGTTGATGCTAGTCATATCAAAACGAGAAGACAAACATCATTTTTTTATGAGGGACAATGACATCCATACATTCAACTTTGTAGCATATGCATTGCCTCTTACAGAACGAGAAAACAATTTAGATCTACAATATAGATAACAAATGTACACACAAACACATAAATCAAACACCAAATTTATATATATATATATATATAGAGAGAGAGAGAGGATTCTCTCTCACAACTCTCACATCTTCCTGGACTTCCTGTAAAGGAATCAAGCGAGAATAGGCTCTGATAATTTTGCTTATCAGATTCTATTCTTGACATTATACATTTTTTATCCATTTATATAATCATTTTGTATTTATGTATAATTATTTTGTTGAGGCAATCAATAAATCCCACGCTATCGGGCTTTAAATGAAGAGCGGTTGTATATGCCCATTGTTCGGTTTTGCTAAGACCAAAATCAAACAGTGAGCATATACAGCCACCGTTTATTTAAAGTCGGATAGCATGAAAAATATGGCTCACTATTTGTTGATGGATTTGGCATGATACTTTTCTATTAGTTGGGACAAAGTGCCCAGTGACACTACTGGGACAAAAACAAGGTACAACATTTATGCGTATTAAATAATAAAAAAGCAGCCTAGAAGAATGTCGTTTCAGCAGCTGTATGAGTTTTTGAGAACAACTGTCGATCACATTCAAGTGACGGATTTTCTTCCCAAAACTTTTGGAATCTGAAAAATGAAAGAACAGCTTAATAACCTTATTCAAAAACCGTTTCCAAAGATGCACAAAGAGAGCTATTAGGCTTACACATTTTTATTAAAACCCATTCAAAAAGCTTTTCCTTGTATGCATCTAACTAACTGCAAGGCTCCTACCATTGTAAGAGACGTATTTAAAAAAAATTTCTGATATGTATCACAGTAATACAATATATTAAATATATTAATTTCAAAAAACTAAGCATTAAAAATTTGGTCTTAAATTTATAAGTTTTTGTTTTTGAATGTATAAATATAAATAAATTACATAAAAAACAAAACAGAAATATAAAACGAGATAGAAGACTCAGACATCCTTCCACCCTGTAACTGCCCAAAACATTAAAATATCAAAAAGCTACCCATTGCATTGACATCCTTCAAAGGCTTATTTTTGTTGGGTATTGTCTTCCACCTTGTAACTGCCCAAAACATTAAAGTATCACAAAGCTACCCATTGCATTGACATCTTTCAGAGGCTTATTTTTTATGGGTATTGTCTAGGTTAATTTCTTGTCGGAATTTCGTAAAAAAAAATTTAAAAATTCTGATTATTAGAGTGTTTTTTTATGGGTATTGTCTAGGTTAATTTCTTGTCGGAATTTTGTAAATTTTTTTTTAAAAATTCTGATTATTAGAGTGTTTGAATAGTTTTTGATAATGGAAATGAATGAAGCATCCAAAATCTTGAAACTTGGTTATTATAACTTAGATTTCCAAAAAAATTTAACTAAATTTTATCAAAATCTTATCAAAATTTCCATTATTTTTGGCCAAAAATTGTGAGTTATTAAAACTAGTTTTAACTCTCGCTGTCAATTGGATTTGCCGACACTAATTACTATGGACAGAACGCCTCTGATGGCCGATGTCACTACAGTTTGAGCAATTATATCATCCAACGAAAAACTCAGTTACCGTATCATAATCCTTGACTCAACTTGTACGGAATATACATTGAATTTGGCATGGAAATGAATTTCGTAATGAATTTCACAGTAAAGCTTGAAGTTGCATTTGCTCTTTTGCATGCTGCATCACCATTACATTTAAAGATATTTAAATTCAATGTTGTAAAATTTTGTATATCATGTAACTTTGTATTTATTACTCATCAATATTGCATTTTAATATTTTATTTATCAATATTATATCTATCATATAGCAGTTTAATATTTATTATTATTTTTAAATAAGTTTTAGTGTCTGTGTTAATTTTTAGAAAAAAATGGAAGAATAATTTTTTTTTTTTTTTTTTTTTTTTTTTTAATTAAACTTTTTTAAAAACATCCAAATTCAAATAAGTTTCCTAAATCTTAATAATAACATTTCACTGTGTAATTAACTATACCCCACCTAAATTCCACTATTGACAACAACAACAAAGTAAAAAATATAATATCTATTATTCAGTAATATTTCACAATAAAGATAAAAAAATAACTACTAGTTCACTTTATAATGATCCATACATACTTGTAACAAAGCAATAAATAGTGTACATTGCTAGATTTGAATATTTTTTTTTATCTAAATCCATATAACATTTATTATTTTATTATATTTATGGCTAGTTTTTTTTTATTATATTATTATTAGTCCTCTTTTACTTAATCAATGTTTTATATATATATATATATATATAATTTTATTGTATATTTTTCAAGATATAATATCATGTGCATTATATTTCTCGATATCTTATAACTCTCTTATTTCAATCGTTGGGTTTTTATTTCTCCCATTCCAATAGTTGTTTTTTTATTTGTGGATATCTTTTAATATTAGTGTTGCTATTTTTTTGGAGAATTATTATAATTTTGTTGTAAATTAATATTAGTAGTTGTTATTAATTAATATATACTAACTCATTATTATGTTTAATAAAACCATATAGCCCATAGAGGTAATAAGGTGTTTTGTTAGGGCACTCTATGGTGTAAAGGTTATTGGTTTGAAACTCCATGAAAAAAAATCATCATCCATGTTAAGGGTTGGTGTGGCCATTGGGTGCAATCCCTAGATGATTTTGATGGCTTAGATGCCGTTCGGTCGCAGCTACTCAAGACACAAGTTAGATGTGTCAGCCATCGCAAGACTCACATAAGGTAGAAAACAAAAAAAATAAACTATATTAAAATCTATGGAAATTCATTAGTTAGAGCTATAAAGATATACTTTGGTTTAGAAATTAAGATTACTGGAAATTATTCCATCTCTATTTACACATAAACACAAAACACACACAATACACTTCTTATTGATCAAATGAAGTTACATATCTCTCAACCAACCAACTCATCCTAAACAACCTCCTCAATAATAGGACTAGTGTCATACATTGAGACAAGTGGGAATTATATGTTGTAACACTCTCACTTAAGTATTATATATCTCAATCTCAATCAAAACAATCCTACATCTACTACAACCTGGTGTTTACAAATAATATCATAGTGTTGGCATCCATATAAAGAAAAAAGCATCCACCAAAATGCATGGGTGTCAAATTGTTGCAATTGTTGGTCTACTAAGATGTCCCTTCATATACATGGTTCATTCAATGGATGTGTCTTAATACATGTACCTCGTATTACAAAAAAATAGAAGAGAGCAAAGATAGTGATTACACACACCACAAATCACACTTGATTTATTGACCACAATATATAAAGGACATAACACAATGACTTCAACACATCTAGATCATGTCTCCAACTCATTACATATGAATCAACATATTCTGGACTAGCGCTTGGGGACTCACAATGAAAACTACACATGACATGGAAGCATTTCTTCCAACACCCTCCCTTAATGCTTACATGAAAAACATTGAAAACACATATTACAACAACAAAGATAATGTATGTCTCACTAGTCTTCATCAGCACTGACATCCACTCTGGAATATTGCAAACACCGCTATTTCACCACCACATCTTCAGCTGTCACTTGACCTCCATTTAAAATGTAACCCCCTTGGACCATCATTGATGAACTTTGCAAGATCAAAAATATTGACAACTTGGCTCCTCGGGGCTTCTGCGATAAAATCCATCACGTAATGAACCATCCGATGGACCAACCACCATCTATCGGATATTTAACTTTCGACTATCCATTAGTTGCTAGGATGGAGGTCTGGATATTGAATGTGTTCAAGAGTTGATCAAACAACTTGAACTTACACTAGAATTGATGTTTCAGACACCGGGGCTTCTAGTTTAAGAAAGACCAACCCTTTTTATAACCATAAAAACACACAATAATTGATGTTTTGAACACTGGGGCTTCCACTTTAAGAACCATCAACCCATTTTACAACCAGAATTGAAAGAAATAGAAAACTACTTCGACACAAACATCTCACAACTACAAACTCAATAATCATCAAACTATTAGTTGTCATCTAGGCATAGACAAGTCACCATGTCCCTCCTTAGCAGAGGTCAAAAGTTGTTCATCTGGTTCAAACTTTATCTTCGAGTTTTCTCGTCTTCACAAAGCATTTGTTAGAGTGGTCAGTTCCAACAAACTTACACATGCAATTGAGTTGACCAGACTCAATATGTTTAAAATGCAAACTCCAAAGTTCTAAAAAAATATTTCTGACCAATTTAAACATCGAGCTGAGTAGTTGTAAAACATTTGCACATCCATGGGACTGCATTGAACCTAGACTACGTGGACTTAGGCATATTGGACGAAGTTGTAGGCGCGTAGTATCAGTGAGGTGTGAAACTTATCATGAATTACTAAACTTTGTTTTTGCTGTTGTCTCCACCATGGTATATATATAATATATATGGCAAGCAACCAAAATCTCAAAGCCAGCAAATGAGAGTTGTCGCCGAAAGAACACATACTCAAAGTGAGATCATGAGATCAAATCTCATTACCTCACTGCAATTTAGCTTGCAAAAACACCTATTCAACGTTAAAATCTCTGCATATTCATAAATTTGGTGTGAAACCCTCGGCCCCCAAGTGCAAAGGCATGTTCTAGTCTTCAAATCTTGTGCAACCTCTATTCAATAAAATTGTGGGTCTGCATACTCGCCTTACAACAATTTCACCTTTGGTTTTGTTTTTATTACTATGATGTCCACATCGAAGGATGATCCCCGAGGTCTGACAACAATGGCACATTGTCTCTTGCGTTCTCACCCTTGGCAAAAAAAAACCACACTTAATCTAATTAGATTGCAAATACACGCTGAATAGATCCATTGATCCACACTTGAATATATCCACTGCTACGTGCTGAATAGATCAACTGCTCCACACTTGAACAAATTCGATGCTCCTCAATCTTGAGTCGACACGCTGATGCTAGTCATATCAAAACGAGAAGACGAACATCAATTTTTTATGAGGGACAATGACATCCATACATTCAACTTTGTAGCATATGCATTGCCTCTTACAGAACGAGAAAACAATTTAGATCTACAATATATATAACAAATGTACACACAAACACATAAATCAAACACCAAATTAATATATATATATATAATAAATATATTATATATATATATATATAGGATTCTTCTCTCTCACAACTCTCACCTCTTCCTGGACTTCCTGTAAGGGAATCAAGCCAGAATAGGCTCTGATACCATATTAGAAATTGATAGATGAGGAGAGAGAGAGATTGTGCACACAACAAATCACACTTGCTTTATTGATCACAAGAGATAAAAATGTAAAGGACATAACATGCTGACTTCGACACATCTAGATCATGATTCCGACTAATTACATAGGAATCAACAACTTCTAGACTAACGCTTGGGAACTCACAATGACAACTACACATGAATTGAAAGCATTACTTCCAACACCTCCCCCTCCATTATCATCATCATCACGAGTTATGCAACCATACTTAGGGTTTTCTCGATTAACCCTCAACCATGCTTGGGATCTTCTTAGTTGACCTTCACTCAAGTGGGTTCCAAATAACCACAAACCAACATTACAAACTCGTTTATGGTGGTATGACTAAGGTACAATTACAATATCCATTCATGGAGATACTAGGTACTCCATCAACTCAATGATAACTATGTAGACTTGCTTACAATATGATCATGAGTCTTCTATTTATTCAACACACCTTTACCTACATTTTTCCACCATCCAATGTCAACTACTCCTCCAACCTCTAGTGCCTCCAAAAGCATTGTTGCTAACTTCCCTTGGGCTTCTTCATAATGGGCATTCTTATTTTCTTTCTTGTACCTGTGCACAATTGATTATTGATGTCCATATAAAAAGAAATCCCTCTACCGAGGTACACGGGTACCATTTGCTATACTCACTAGTTCTCTAGGAATCATTTTTGCCTACATGTTTTATCAATTATGTTAAACTCTCTCTCACTTGGTACCTTACATACCGACTCCATATCACATTTTATCTTTTTTAATTACACATGAACCTTAGATACAAGTACACTACACCTTCCACCCTTGTACCTACCTAGTTGTTAATTCTACAACTTGATGTCACATCCTCTCTCTACCTAAGACTCGGGATAAACACTACATGCCTATCTCAACATGGCTTACAACATACATGAGGAAATCAACTTGGACCAATACTTTGGGATGTTTGGTAAGATTGATCATGCAACCCTTACAAAAATATTAATTCAAGTACAACGCACAGGTTAATAATATTCATATATGGCAATCATCTACCCAAACATATAAGCCTATTTACACTTCATCACAATGCATCACTTTGTATTGCTCCTTTACCTCTTTCTCTTAGGCTTCTTCATCTCAGACATCTTGATTAATGATTGTCTTAGATCTCTTAAATTCACCTATGATTTGTTAGAGTAACTGACTGAGCCAAGAGGATCATTTTACAACTCAGTATGTGTAAATATGTACGTGTTCAATAAGTAGTTGACACGTGGCCTTCTTAAAATAAATAAAAATAAATTATTCTCGAAATAGAAAATAAATGTCAACTATAATAAAAAATAAAAATGAATATGTTATGCATGTTTAGTTAGTTGTCCATATGATGTAATATAATTTCATGTAAAGGAATTAGAAGTAGGAAAAAAATGTGAGTAAAATGTTTAAACCTTATACTTTTCAAAAATATTTCAACGCTGGATTTAAATAAACTATTTGAAGATCTATGTTAACTAATTTATGTTGATATCAACTTCACCTATATATTAAAGAATGCAATTTAAACAAAGAAAAATTACATATTTATTTTGCACTCTAAAAGAAGTTTGCACCCGAAGAAATTTTATCCCTCTCGGCTCATGTTAGATCTCGAGTTAGATATATCTAGGCTAGTTCTAACAAAATAACTATACATATATATTGAGTTAGCTAAACTCAATAAAGCTCAATACTTTTACTCATGATTCCAAAACATAAAAATAAACTTTCAGATTAACAAAGCATCAATTTTCTCCATCTTTGCCCACAATCAAATTTAGACATTTGATTGAAAACCCTTCACACCAAAAATCACTCCATAGCTTTCGACCAATGCAATATTTGCAACTAGTGATGCTCCCTCAGTCAATGTATTTTTCTCACGCTCCATTATCTTCTTATCTCAAGTGGACAACTCATCTAAAAGCTATTACACATATACTTGTAGCGTATAACCTTTCTGATCTACCAGAGCTGTAGCATCCATTAACTCCTCCTTGGTAGCATCCTCAACAATTCCATATGAATTTTTCATTACACCAAATTAGATCCATCTAACATTGGATCTATCATGCACTAAGAGGGATCAAATCCCTTGAGGTGCAAACCTTTCGTCAAATTCCACACTCCAAAAAGAAGGTTTACACCTCAAGGGATTTGATCCCTCTTGGTGCATGATAGATCCGATGTTAGATTGATCTAAGTTGGTTCCAGTTGAGGGAAACAATGTCACATTTTTAGATTATCATTATTATGTATATGTTTGAGATTAACTTCAAAATTCACATTATGTTTTATTTTCTTTACATGACCATATCATTCTTGACTTTAATTTAGTCTATGTTTCTTGCCTTGAATGATTTGTACATTTGTGTTTGGATGCTTTGAGTGGTTTGTGTGTTTATGTGTTTGGATTTGGATGATAATGTTTTTGAATGTTACAATTGTTGTGTTATATTTTTATATGTGTATGTAATTGTCTATTAGTAATTAGTTGGTGATGAAGAAGGGAGACAATATTGTCAATATTTTGCAGGAGGATTGATACTACACATCTATTTCATTAAATTTCAGATATCACAACTTTCAAAAACCAATTAATTCTCAATACTGTCCCTCAAGGTATTACTAAATATATCTTGAGGATTAGTTTTAATAACTTATTGCGTCAAGATTACTCTTGAAATAATTTTTTTCTTTGCTAATGTTTAAAATAATTTATTTCCTTCAAGAATATTTTGATGTTTTTTATCAGTAGTCTATTCAGCAAAGTCAAGAAATAATGTAGTTTTGAAATTTCTTTTTTAGTGAGTGGCTAGAATTATAAAATATTTACATTATTTGTTTCTCCAAACAATTATCACATCTCCTTCAATAATATTTTGATTTACTTTGAATGCTTATAAATATATCTTCTCCTCTTGTAAATATTATGAATACATTATTCTATGCAATTATCTATTAGTAATTTTGAATATATTTTGAATATATCTAATTGTCTATTAGTAATTAGTCGGTGATGTAGAGGGGAGACGATATTGTCAAGGATTAATTTTCACTTTGCAAGAGGATTGATTTTGCACATCTATTTCATTTTAATTCTAGGTAATGCAACCTTTAATAGCTAATTAATTCTTAATTGTGTCCTTTTAGGTGTTACTAAAAATAGTTTTTATTAATAATATACAACGTCAAGGTTAAAAACATCTAATGCATATAATGTAGGCAATCAAATAATATTAGAAAACAACATGTACACTAAAATCAATGCATCTAATGCAATATCTCAAATGAGATTACAAATCAACATCTGCACTGAAATCAATGCATTTAGTGAAGCAATCAAATAGGATCTTAGAAATCCAAATCTACACTAAAGTAAATGCATCGAGTGTAAACAATCAAATAGGATTAAAAATCAACATCCACACTAAAATCAATGCATATAGAAAAAACAATCAAATAGGGTTAGAAATCAACATCTACATTGAAATCAATGCACCTAGAGAAAACAATCAAATAGGATTAGAAATCAACATCTACATTGAAATCAATGCATCTAGTGCAAGAAATATTCTTCCCCCTCTCTCCCCTCCATCTAACCTTGAAATATATTTTTAGTAATTTATAGTCTTAAGATTAATAACATCCAATCCGTCTAATGCGAGCAATCAAATAGGGTTAGAAAACAAAATCTACACTAAAATTAATTTGTTTAATGCAAGCAATAAAATAAGATTAGAAATCAACATCCACATTAAAATTAGTTTGTTTAATGCAAGCAATCAAATAAGATTAGAAATCAATAGCTACACTAAAATCAATGCATCTAATGCAAATAATCAAATATAATTAGAAATCAACATCTACAATGAAGTCAATGCATCTAGTGCAAGCAATCAAATAATATAAGAAATCACCATATACACTGAAATCAATGCATCTAGAGCAAGCAATCAAATAGGATTAGAAATAAACATCTACACTGAAATCTATGCATCCAGTGCAAACAATCACATATAATTAGAAATCAACATCTACACTGAAATTGATGCATCTAGTGCAAGCAATCAAATAGGATTATAAATCATCATCTACATTGAAATCAATGCATCTTGTGCAATAAACCTTCTTCCCTCTCTCCCCCCTCCATCTTTATCTATATATCCCTTCATCTCTCCTTCTTTGTCTCTCTATCTCACCCCCCACCCCCCACAAAACACACACACCCTCTCTCTCTCCTTCCCTGCCTCCCACTCTCCATCTCTCTTTTATTCCCTCTCTTCACCTCCCACCTATATCTCTATCTCCCTCTACCTCTCCTTTGTCTCTCTATATCACCCCCAAAGCATACACACTCTTTCTCCATATCTATTTATCTCTCCCTCCCTCTTCCTCTCCCTCTCCCTCTCTCACCCTTCTATTTATCTTCCCTCCTGCTCTCCTCTCTTCCTGTCTCTCTTTGCCTTATCACTCCCTATCTCTCTCTGTCTCTCCATGTTTCTCTCTCTATGTCTTTCTTCTTACCTACCTCTCTCTACCCCTCCAACTACCTCTCTCTCCCTCCCTCTCTCCTCTCTCTCATGTCCTCTCTCTCTTCCTTCTTCTCTGCCCCTTTCTCTCCCACCTCACTTTATCTTCCCCCCCCTTCTCTCTTTGCCATCCAACTCTATCAGTATCTCCCTTCCCCTGTCCTATCTCCTTCTTTCCCCCCTTCCTTCCATCTCTCCTTCTTTGTCTCTCTATCTCAGCCCAAAACATACACACACTCTCTCCATCTCTCCCTTGTCACTTCCTCTCTCTCTCTCTCTCTCTCTCCACTTTTCTATCTCTATGTATTTATTCTTCACTCCCTCTCTCCCCCTCCAACTCCATCTCTCTATCCCTCTCTCTCTCCTCCTCTATCTGGTTCTTCCCCTCTCCATTTCTCTACCTCTCTCTCTCTCTCTCTTTCTTCCCTCCAACCTTCTCTCTCTCCCTCTGTCTACAACCTTGTCACTATCTCTCTCTCTCTATTTGCCCTCCAACCTTGTCATTATCTCTCCGCCCCTCTATCCTCCCTCCATATTTATGTCTCCCTCTCTCTTACTTTTCTCTCCCTCTTTCACTCTTCCCTTTCTCTCTCTTCATTCCTCTTCTTGCCTTTCCTTCATTGTATCTCTTCCTCTCCCTTGTCACTCCCCGTATCTCTCCACCTCTATCACTCTGTGTCTTTGTTCTTCCCTCCATAAATATCTAGAGTTAATATATATCATGATATATTATAATATATTATAATCTAACAAATTGAATATTAGAAACGCGGCTCTTCGAATGGAGCAGGAAGGAGAATACGGCTAGCAGATGTTTGTCTAAAGCACAATGAAGCAGCTGGCTTCGTGCAACAAGTACACATCCTCAGAACAGGGTAGGTTTTCACCTTATACCTCCATTACTACTACCATAACAAAGGTTTTTTACCATATTACTATGCCCGTTAGTTTCTACCTGCTCCGTGGTCGACGCATAGACCTCTGGCAACCATTGCCCGCTCCCCTAGCTGCACTATCCCTTGTCGGTTACGACAGGCAGCTGGCGTTTCAAGTTTTTAATTGACAACGATGGACCTAGATCTTGTTGACTACTCAGAAGAACCGCTGGAGGGTTCCATCGGACAACCCCACATTCTATCAATAAAGGTCTGTGTTCGTATAGCATCGAGCTAGACGAGACCATATCTGGCCTCCCCCCATTCTCAGGCCCTACAGATCACCCAGTGATACTGCTGGACGACCCCTCAACCTGGCCATCTCTCTCCACTCCTCTGTCGTCTCCATCTTCTCTAGGGTTTGCAACGGGTTGCCTTAACCCTAACCCTCCGATTTCGAGCTCTGGTCAAACCTCCCATCCTCCCTAATCTGGTATTTCCTCTGCTCCACCCATTACTTCCTCCTCAGTGGTTCCTTTGATTACGTCGCGCTCATCTGTCTCCCCTTCTAGTTGTTTCACTAACATTCCCCCTTTATTGGACGCCCTCCCTGTTGACCCATCCCTAGCCCCCATGAACTCTCCTGAACCTGAGAATAGCTCTAATCGACAGGAAGACATTGCCGTTGGATCAAGGCCTGGCAAGAAATCCAAATGTTTTAGGACAAAAGCCATTGATACTTTTCTCAGGCTCGAAGAGGACATCCAGTTAGGCGAAACTATGGATTTTGGAGATAGGGTTTTAATCAGAAGAATTTGGGGTCGGAACTACACAACGGCTCGCTTAAAATCATGGGTCTTAGAGGTTTGGGGGCATCATTTAGCCGATCTATCCACAATACAAACCTTCGTGAAGGGATGGTTTGCCCTACGTTTCACCAGGTAAGATCATACGAACTGGGTCTTATCGTCATACTGGCACTTTGAGCATGCTCCTGTCTTCTTGAAGCAATGGTCAACGCTTTGCGATCCAAATACAAAGAAAATAGGTGTTGGCCCGATCTGGATCAGATTACTAGGGCTCCTGCTACATTTCTGGTCCAAAGACATTTTTCACCGCATCGGGAACTCACTTGGCACATACACGGAATATGATAAATACTATCTATCCACATGAAAGATGGCATACACTAGCGTTCTAGTGCATATGGACACCAAGGGAGGTTTGCAGGAATATATTACCATACAATGGAGAACTTTCACTCGGAAGCAACCACTGGATTATGAAGGACCACCCTACAGATGTCAAAGATGCCACAAGGTTGGACACGTATACAAGGATTGCCCCCTGATCAATAAGAGGGGCCATCAATCAGTGGGAAAAGACCAGGACACCCGTAATCCTCAGGAACAATATCAAACAGCTATGGAAGTGGAAGAACAACCACACCAAATCCCGACAGATGTAGATAAGGCACATGAGAAAGAAGCAAGGAAGAAGCGTGGGAAAGCTCCACTCCATCCTCCCTCCCCACCTCTGAGAAGAGTTCGGGCGGCTATAAGGGATGCTTTTTCCATGGGTACGATTAATACTCCTCTCTCTTTTGCTTATTCTTCTTTTGTTTCTCCTATATCTCCTTCTATTCCACCTCAAGACTGGGTCACAGACACATCGGTTGTGCCCCTCTATGTTGCACACCCATTGTCTTATCCTCCCTGGCTCTTCCATCAGCCCCCTATCATTTAGCACTGCCCCATAGACCCCCCCCCTTCTACTACTCCTTCCCCTAGCCTTCCCTCTCTGAGCCTCCCCCCTCCAAATCCCTCGTCCTTCCCTTCCCTTCATAATCTCATTACCTTCTTCGCTCAAGAATGCGCTCATAGGGCCTCGATATCATAGGTTTCGGGATAAACTCTACCCCCTCTCTTCCTAAATCCCGGGGTGTCCCTCCTCACTCTCTAAAGCCAAGCATCAGGGAGGGTAGGAAATTGCATTAGGCAAACAAAAAACCATCGACTAGGTTCTTATAGCAGAGCATACCCCTAATATCCCCCCTCCATGAAGTTGCTTTCCTTCAATTGTTGTGGGTTGGCTAGCCCGGATAAAAAACTAGCCCTAATTCCTGCTAGCACCATCACTCCCCTGCTCGAATCTTGGCTACCAGGCTGGTCTTTCCATTCCCTAGATGCCATGGGAAGATATGGAAGGATAACCTTGGGCATTTGCAATTGAACTATCAAGACTCTGAGAGTCTGGGGAGGACACAAGTATTTGGGAGTGGACATCTTCTCTCCCACTCTTGAAATAGACTTTAGGATCATTAACATATATGGTCCCTATCTAAATAGAGCCATTTTTTTTAGAAAACTGCTTAATACAACACTCCTCCAGCAAGACAATATCATCATAGGGGGGGACTTGAACTTCTCCTTGGGGTATGTGGAGTCATGGGGAAATCAAGCTCAGGTGGATGTGTTGTTTGTATTCTTTGAAAATATCCTGGAGGACCACAACTTAATTGATATTCCCTCAGCCAAATTGTAGCCAACTTGGAGGAACAACAGATCAGGGGAGGCAAGCCTGGCTAGACGGCTTGACAGATTCCTCATGAAAGAACCTCTGGTCAATAGGGGATCCCGCATCAGACAATGGGTTGGCTCTGGAGGCCTATCTGATCACAGAATCATCTACCTAGAGCTGCAGGATGAAATTGACAAACCAAAGGCCCCGTTCAAATTTAACTCCACTTGGCTACGAGATGCAGACTACATAAAAATGGTGACTGAATTTTGGAAGGCCAACCCTCTCGGCCCAGCAAGGAACCTCATGAACGATTTCACACACAATATGAAGGAGTTAAAGTCCCTCTCCAAGATCTGGGCTAAGAGGGAAAGGGAAGTGGAAGAGCATCTTCTCAAAACAGTAGAGGAAGAAATCCACTCTATTGAGGAGGACTCGGGAGGAATCCTAGCCTGTTAGGAACAAAAGGATAAATACACTGCAACATTGCAGAAGAGGACTCAAATTCTAAAAGATAGAGAAGAGAGCTGCAGACTTCGTAGCCAAGCAATCTAGCTGAAGGAGGGGGGTGACAACACTAAATTTTATCATAAACATGCCAATGGAAGGAAGGAAATTAGCACAATTTGGGAGCTCAAAGATACACAAGGACAATCAGCACAATATTTTCGGGCGCTAGCAGCATTGGCGTGTACACATTTCAAAGACATTTACAAGGCACCCCCCAATGCTACCCTGGTTGAAGTGATGCGAACTACACAACTCTTTCCCAAATTTGTTGATCAGGAGGCAGAATAGGAACTCTCTTGAGAAGTCTCATTAGAAGAACTAGAAGCTACATTGAAGTGGCTCAAGAAGGACAAGAGCCCCGAGCCGGACGGAGGGACAATGGAATTTTATATGGCCTTCTTCGAAGTCTTGGGGACAGACCTCCTGCGAATCATAGCGGAGAGCAGAAGGAGTGGAAAGATAATGGATGGTCTAAAATCCACTTTCATTGCACTTATACTCAAAGTTGACAAGCTCTCCTCATTCGATGACTTCAGGCCTATATCCTGATGCAATTGCATATATAAAATTATCGACAAGATAATTTCCAACCGAATAAATCCTATCCTATCCCTACACATCTCCCATGAACAATTTACCTTTTTACAAAATAGGCAGATACATGAGGTGATTGGCACTGCTCAAGAACTCCTTCATTCTATACAGCTTAAGAAAATAAAATGAACGATTCTGAAAATGGACCTATCTAAAGCCTTCGATAGGGTCAACTAGCTATACCTCCAGATCCTATTAACTCATCTAGGATTCCCTTACTCCTTCATCAAGTGGATCATGAGCTGCATTACAAATTTCCCTTACAGTGTTCTCATTAATGGATCGACATCTCCCTTTTTTCATTCAGAGTGGGGCCTCAGGCAGGGATGCCCTCTATCCCCCATTCTTTTTCTGCTTATCATGGAGGGTCTAAGCAAAATTATAGGAGAAGACCACAAACATGGGCGAATCAGGGGTATCAAAATCACTGACTCCTGTATATTGACCCATTTGATTTTTGTTGATGACGTTCTTATTTTCCTCAATGGGGGCCTCGACAACCTTACTTCTCTTCACCAAGCTATTGGTACTTTTAAAAAAGCCACGGGTATGGCACTGAATGAAAATAAATCCATTATAACAGAATTTGGATGCACCTGAAACGAACTACAATTCACCCTAAGGAGATTGCCCTTTACTACCCAACCTTTAGAGGAAGGATTGAGGTACCTTGGCTATTGCCTAAAGCCGTATGGTTACAAAATAGCTGACTCGCTTTGGTTGATTACTAAGGTAGAAAAACGTTTGAACATATGGTACCATAAATACCTGTCAAGGGCAAGTAGGTTGATCTTGATCAAACCAGTTTTAGAAGCTACGCCTGTATATTGGATGACTTTGGCCTAGATCCCCAGGGGTATACTGGACAAGCTACAAAAAATTTGTTTTCATTTTTAATGGAAGGGGAAATAGATAGGGAGAATCTTTGCTTAGACAAGATGGGAATCCTTGGCACTGCCTAAACGATGGGGAGGATGGGGGATAAAGAGATTGGACACTTTCTCCAAAGAACTTGCAGCAAAGCTTGGTTGGCAGCTACTCAACAACCATAGTTTATGGACGAAGGTTGTTGTTTCTAAATATATCACCCCTTCTAATCCACTTGATTGGATCAGCCATGCCCACCGACCCATTGGGAACATATTTATCATCCGGAAGGCAGTAACAAAGGCTATGGACCTGATAAGAAATGGATTGACTTGGAGAATCTGATCTGGCTCCATGGTGCATATAGGAGAAGACCCTTGGGTGGGCTGTGGCAATGCTCACAGACATCCTAAGGAGCTGAAAACTCACCTTGCTGATCAATGTATAACACTCATCTTTCATATCGCTAATAATGACCGGTCCTCACTGACACAGAAGGATTCGAAATCAGGAAATGTTTTAAACATCCCCCCACCCTGGCAACAAGACTGGAGAGACTACATTACTACATTAACAGAGGCCCATATCAGGACCTCAGAAGGAGACGATGAGCTCATATGGGCTCATGCCAAACACAACTTTTATGCCCCCAAGATAGGATATTTGGTTCTGCTGGACCCCTATAAACCATTAGTCTCTGAGCCTTGGTAGAATCTATTGTGGAAATTAAAAGCGGCCCCAAGAACGAGGCTTCTTTTGTGGTTTATACTGAAAAACAAAGTCCCGACGGGAGAAAATCTGATGAAATGATCCTTCTCAGGGCCTTTTTGGTGCTACCTGTGTAAGAACAACAATGAAGATACATATCACCTCTTTCTGGATTGCCCTATTTTTCAAGAGCTATGCCATTGTTTCCTCTCATTGCTCTCCATCCACATTTAGTGGCACGTCAACAACATAAAGGATGCATGGAATAATTGGTGGAAAGATACTACAGGTAAGGAAAGGAATATACCTTTGCTCATTTGCTGGGCACTATGGATAGCAAGGAATCAAATTATATTTCAGCAAAAGCCCCCCTGTTGGCCTTCCATATTGAACAAAATCTTAGCCGATTATCATTATTGAGGACACCTCTCAACAACAACACAGGGAAATTGAGCCAGAAGTCATTAATACCTCCATTCCATGGGCTTATTTCGATGGATCAGCATAGGAAACGGGTTGTGGGGGGGGGGGGGGGGGGCTTTATTACACTTATCAAGTTTCACTCTTTCAAATACAATGGGTTTGGGCAAAGGAACAATAACTATGTTGAGCTCATAACTGCAAATACCTATCCAATATGCGTTTATATAAACAATGCACAACCTCAACTATAGGTACTCAAACTGGTTGTCAAGTGGTCAACAAAACACACATCTGCAATGCTATTCATTGAAGCATATTCTGAATGAGTTCAATAGACTTTATTATGTCTTTTGACTCTTTCACTTGTCATCATATTTACAGGGAGCAAAACTCAGCTGTCGGTACTTTATCTAAGGAAGCAGCGCTCCAGGGATGCGATACTTGGTTAATATGCGAGGAAAGGATGGTGTGCCTAACCAGACTATCACAGACCTTTCATAGACCAGAATCATTTGAAGCATCATCAAGGGACTACATATTTTATTAAATTTTTTGCTTATATTGTAATATTATACAAAACTATGTTATAGCCATATCCTCTCTGCGAAGAGGCCAAAAGCTCTCTATTTTTGTTGGTTGCTAATTAGCTCGCTCCCTGTGCGGAGGAATGCACAAAAATCTTTTTATCTGAACATGTCATGCCTCACTTAAGTAATGCTCAGAATATACAAAATGTAATTTTCTCCTATAATGAAAATTACCAAAAAAAATAAAAAATAAATTGAATATTATATTAGGTTTAATATTGCATTAATCCAAAGTTATTAAATTTGATAATATTATAATATCAATATGAGATTTAATTATTATTTTAGGTGGCATGATAACAAAAAAATAAAACTATATCAAATTAATATTTTCAAATATTACAACTTTGATGTGGAAATATTTATGTCTTTAAAGATTTTAATATATCCTAGGATATGGCTTTTCCTTTTAAAGATTATTTTTACAAATGTTTAGTTAAAAATATTAAAAGATTTTAGAGCAAGATTTTTAATTCTTTGTGTTGAATTAACCTTTTTTCTTTGATTTAAGAAATGACATTAGCTTTAGTAAAGAGTAAAAATGTTTAAAATTTTACCTAATTTGGAATTTTAATGTGATAATTTTTTTTGTGAAAAGTAATCCTATGATCTATTCAAATTCAAGTACATGGTAAATAAACTATTAAACACATGAGATAATTTACTATCCATTCAAATACATAGTTATATTTTAATAATTTAATCTTAGTCTATTAATAATATTAAAAAGCTATACATAATTTAAAATTGACTAATATTAACGAATTTTTTTTTTTGAGGTTTTTTAGAAAGTGACATACTTACACATAAAGCTCACTGTAGAATGTACCTCTCCACACAATAAACAACTCAATTGATTGACTTGATATCACCAAACTGTATGACCAGTAAAAAATGAGACTGGCCATCATAAAGTTAAAGTCCTCCCACCATTTGCATTAGCATTGGCAGTTTATATCCAGACCACAATCACTTGAGCGACACAATACTAGACAACCTCTCCAATTACGAATTTCTTTTTACATAAGCACGGTGGTAACCTTCGATGCAGAGATTTTCGATCTTGTTACCCTCCATTCCGTGGAATTTGAAATTGTGGTTAGTTTCTGAGAATTTGATGACCCTGATCTATATACATCCCGTACAGAGATTTTATCTATACATCCCATACAGAGATTTTATCTCGAAGCCTTCCCAGCTTAACTCTCATTAGCAGCCTTCTAAAATTGTCCCCGTGAGATCAAATGATGATGAATAGAACCAGTAGAAGTAACATTCACAATTAGATTCAATCTGGAAATCATCGTTCGTGGGTACCCACCAAAGCATACGCTGGCACCACTGAGAAAGAAGCTACACGAAACTAATGAATGCAAAAGCTTCTTATCAACGACAGTCACCAAACAATGGACAAGCCTTAGGTTCTCTCCTCCACGCTCACAGTGTATATGGATACACAAAACACACAGATAAACGATGCGACAAATAAATTGCAGCAGTACACACAATTACTACTCTACTCTCTCTCTTTCGGTGGCCCAAAACACACACAATATACTTTACAGTGGTCAAATAAAATTACATATAAATACAAGAAGTGTGTAAATATAGATTGGTTTAAATCTATCTTAATTTTTGGTTAGTAAATATGAAAAAAGTTTAATATATATTAATATTAGAGAAAGAGTTACATCAGAAAATTTTCGGCAGTCTACATACATAGACCATATGAAATGTGATTTTGTTATGATTAGCAAATTCAGCAGATGAAAAGCATTACAACATGTCACACAACAAAAAACTTGATAACCTGCTGCAGTTCCAGAATGTTGTTATCAGAAAAAACAATACTAGCAGCAAACACTGTAGAAACCTACCAAGTGTTAAGAGAGATTAAATCTCTTTTCACTTTAAAATAAATTTGCATTTCAATAAATTTGATGGCTCTAAGTTTGGTAAATGATAGATGTAGGTTGGTTTTATTATTAATTATAATTATTATTATTATTATTCAATTTTAAGGTCATTGGTGTATGAGACCCCCTTGTTTGTGGGACAAGGTACCCACCCAAATTGGTATATGGGACCCCCTTATTGTGGGACAAGGGACCCACCTCCACACAGCAATTTGAATGCTAAGTCTAGCAATGCATACATACTCTACCCCCTTTGATTTTGAACTTGCCATCTCTTAGGAAGAAACACATACTCTTAATCATTAGATCGACTTGATGTAGTGAAATTTTTAAGGTATATTACATCTTCCCATATCTTTTTTCTTTTAAATTTAATTTAAAAAGGGTTATAAAATAAAATAAAATAAAATATTTTAAAAATATTGACATACAATGTTTATTACGTTACCAATAACATTTATACATCTCCCCTATACATTAGATTGTAGAGTATTTGTAAAATGCAACAAACTAACTTGAACACATAATCACTTGGTTGAAAATTTTCCTTTTTAAAACATTTTATCTTTATTTTTTGTAAACTGCTATTCTATTTTTACGCCATAAGGCATTTCCCTCTGGGAAGAACTCCCTTATATGCCCCGTGTCCTATTTTGGACCATTGATCTGATGTGTTAGACGATTAAAAGAGATTGTGTCGTTAGATCACATCATTATAGATGGCGGAGAACACCGTGGAGAACACTTCGTTGGAAGTTAGTTACTGCAAACATAGAGCTAGAAGTGTGTTGAAAGTTAGTTACTGAGCTGGAAATTTGTTACAGTAAATCGGAGAGATTCTTCATCAACTCCTTCTCAGTCTCCTACTTCTTCTGCTCTGTCACCATACTGGAGTGGAAATTCGTTACAGTAACTACTCAAGTGCCTATTGCAACTATTTCTCTATTCGGAGAGGTTCTTCATCAACTCCTTCTCTGTCTCCCTCTTCTTCTGCTCTGTCGCCATCTTCGACTAGAGTTGCATCGTCTCCACTGAAATCTGGATCAAAAGAAGCATGGCGCACGAGGGTGACTGGGCAGGGCACACCAGTGCCATTGTTAACACATTGGCCTATCACACTTCCCAGCGGGTTGGCCGGTTTTTGGTTCTCCATACATTTCTTGTCGCCTGCAACTTCAACCATCTTGTGTTCTAATTGATCAATTTCGTCCCCCATTTTCTTACAGGCGTTGTTCTTACTGTTAATGTCTAGACCATTCATCGAGCTCATTGCGTCTCCGCTTTCATTCACACTATCCTCATCCTATATACACATAATTTCTCTAATCGGCCACTGTTTAATACAATGCAAGATGGAATTGAACAGTTGCAATGGTGATAGATACCCTGTTGTTGTTATGAAGTTTTGACTGCGAGACTTGGCCTTATTTCTTCATCTTGGCCAAAACGACATCTCTCACAAAGCATTCCTTCCCATTTTTGATTTGTTCATTTAAAAGTTCACGTCATTGTCATTCCATCACAACAGTTTGCACACATTGTTATTAATTATTTAAGACAGTAAAGAAAATTATTTATGGATAGTGTGTAAAGCGTATGAAATTGTCTTATAGTGTAATTTTGTTTTATTTATTTTTTGGGGTAGTTGATACGATGAGGGCAATGTTAATTTTCTTTTTTTTTTGGTTTCTTTTAGTTTGTTGATTGCTTTTCTATGTTTATGTATTTTTAAGCTTTTTATTGTTTCAATAAAATACATGGAAAATGAAACTTCCAAATACGGTCTCTTTTTCCTTGCTTTATCTCGGGGGAGAAAGGAGATTTTTTCATCGAGGGTGGATGGGGACTGAGTACACGTGGACTTTTTTAAATGGGAAAACATCAAATTAATTTTATACTGAAGTATAGTTAGAATTTTAATCAATTAAGATTGCATGTCTTCTAAATGGGAAAACATCACATTAATTTTATATTGAAGGGGAAAACATCACATTAATTTTATATTGAAGTATAGTTAGAATTTTAATAAGTTAAGATTGCATGTTTTCTAGATAAATGGTGATCATCTCTTTCTTCTGCTCCCGCACCGTTTCCAACGGGCAACAACACTAGTGAGCCTCCATCACTTCTGGATCATCTGCTGTTATGGCCAAGCTATGATGGATTGTTTATATTGGTGCATACGAATCACTCATGATTTTGTATTACCTCAGTTTTTTGGCCAATTGTTCCATTATGTTAAATTTCAGGTTATCCTCTTCTCTGTGGTGGATGTTGTAGAGTCTGTACAGTAAGGGGGAAAGAAAATTCATTGTAATAAGCAACCCTGTTGTGGGGTATATTCTTCTTTGGAACAAGTTTCTTGTGCATGTGCATGCCTGGCTCTTAGTCCTTCATTATTGATTATATAGGCATCTGTAATTTTAGTATTTATTTCATTTATTGGGTTGTATTTCAGATATTGCCCAAATGTTTATTCCCATCATGGAACTTGGTTGTTCTGAGTTGTCTTTTGATACATGAGAATATGAACTTTTAAATCCCAATCATAATATGTAGAACTGCAAAGAACCTTCAGGTATAGTCCTTATATTTTGTTCATAGCTGGATTCTTAAACAAAATTCTTACCAACAAGTTTTTCATACCTTAACAGACCAATACAATTGATCCATGTAATTTTTTCAAACAAACAATCAAGTAAGAAATTTTGTTTCATTTATATTTTCAAACAAACAACCTGTAAATTGTTATGGGCATGGCTACCAATTTCGTAAAAAATAGATTCTTGGCTCAATTTCATGTCATTTGCTAAAATTTGCAAGAATATGGATGATTGAAAATATGCTTTTTCAAAAAGAAAATAATGTGTTTATTGCATATAATTTGGTAATACAGAACAAAATGCTTTGGCAACTATACCACTTTTCCATAACATATAACATATTGCAATGGGTGCTTAATACCAGCTTATTTCAGAGGAAGCAAATTTAAACTGTTGATCCATGTGCCAAGCAGTAACTTCTGAAATCGATCAATTGTATTGTTTATCCATGTGCCAAGCATTAACTTATGAAATTATCGTTCAATGACAAGCGATGTTGACCTGCAAATAATGGTAGCCTCACCATCCGCATCTTCCATTCTTGTTTGAATAATTAACCATTTTTTAAATTGATAGAATGGGTCTGCATAGAATCAAGGTTCATTTGTCAATAAATTTTGTAGCAATCTTGCTTCAATGGACTATAAGTAATGAGTTTGTAGGAAAAAAACAACAACACCACCAACAAACATTTAAGTTTCAACTACCCAAAAAAAAATATTATATATCTCTTGACATGCATTATATTTACATCTTAAATTCTTATTTTTGTTTATGCAGTAGGAAATCATGTACCAAATACACACGTACAAAGAGATGCAGTTGTTACTTATATGCATGAAGTGGATACCCAAACCAATGCACTGTTATCACCTTATCGGCGCTTGGGCAATGCGCAAGAGGTCCTCCTGATATTACTTCTTCATTCGTAGAACAGAAATAATCCAGATTAGGTTGAATTGTTGGTACTTCGTAGTTGTGCAATGCGAAAACAACCATTCTAACGTTACTTAGCTTTGCAAATAGAAATAATCTTGATTAGCTTATATATTATTAGTACTCAGCTGTTGAGCTTTGGAAATACAAAATAATCTTGATTAGCTTATATTATTAGTACTCAGCTGTTGAGCTTTAGAAATACAGGTCAAAACGGTGCTTGAGGTTGTCAGACATCTCAAGTTATGAATCCATAAACTAGTTATAGGATCATCTTCCAGCGATGGCATTATAAGATAACATCTTTTAAGATAGGAAGGTTTCCCATCTCAATGAAAATTAATTTTATTAATTTTAATGACTAATATATAATAGGTGTAATTTCATTTATAGTTGAAATGATTTTTTTCACCATATTTTTTTAGTTATTTTTAATACAAATTTGATAGAAATTTTAAAAAACGTGAGTTCAAGTTGTTTAATATATGGAGTTTTAGTGCTTTAGGGTTTTTCCGTGTAATCAATCTATTTATGCATTTTAAAATGTATTTTAATGCATAAATCA
>APFE030967405.1:23791-34214 GCA_000404065.3 Pinus taeda
CTAGATAGAATATAAAATACTAGAAATCTCAATACTCATTACCAAGAAGCAGAAAAAAAACATATTTGAAAAGTGATGAGCGCAAGAACGTCTTACAAGAGAAGCATGGCGCACGAAGGTGACTGGGCAGGGCACACCAGTGCCATTGTTAACACATTGGCCTATCACACTTCCCAGTGGGTTGGCCGGTTTTTGGTTCTCCATAAATTTGGGCACCTCCATACATTTCTCGTTGCCCGCAACTTCAACCATCCTATGTTCTAATTGATCAATTTTGTCCTCCATTTTCTTACATGCGCTATTGTTACTGTTAATGTCTAGACCATTCATCGAGCTCATTGCATCTCCGCCTTCATTCACACTATCCTCATCCTATATACACATAATTTCTCTAATCCGCCACCGTTTAATACAATGCAAGATGGAATTGAACAGTTGCAATGGTGATAGATACCCCTGTTGTTGTTATGAAGTTTTGATTGCCAGACTTGGCCTTATTTCTTCATCTTGGCCAAAACGACATCTCTCACAGAGCGTTCCTTCCCATTTTCGATTTGTCCATTTAATAGTTCACGTCATTGTCATTCCATCACAACAGTTTGCACACATTGTTATTAATTATTTATTATGATAGTAAAGGAAATTATTTATGGATAGTGTGTAAAGGGTGTTACATCATTAGCTTTTTTTTAATTCCTAGCTGTATATGAAATTGTCCTATAGTGTAATTTTGTTTTATTTATTTTTTAGGGGTTGTTGATACGATGAGGGCAATGTTAATTTTCTTATTTTTTTGGTTTTCATTTAGTTTGTTGATTGCTTTTCTGTGTTTCTATTTTTTAAAGCTTTTTATTGTTTCAATAAAATACATGGAAAATGAAACTCCAAAATACGGTCTGTTTTTCCTTGATTTATCTGGGGGGAGAAATGGGATTTTTTCATCGAGGGTGGATGGGGACTGAGTACTCGTGGACTTCTTTAAATGGGAAAACATCACTTTAATTTTATACCAAAGTATAGTTGGAATTTTAATCAGTTAAGATTGCATGTGCTTGTTGAACTTCCAGATAGACGGTGATCACCTGTTTCTTCTGCTCCCGCACCATTTCCAGCTGCCAACAACACTATTGGGCCTCCATCACTTCTGGATCGTCTGCTTTTATGGCCAAGCCCCGGGGGAATGCTTATATTGGTGCATACGAATCGCTCATGATTTTGTATTACCTCAGTTTTTTGGCCGATTGTTCCATTATGTTAAATTTTGGGTTATCCTCTTCTCTGTGGTGGATGTTGTAGAGTCTGTACAGTAAGGGGGCAAGAAAATTCATTGTAATAAGTAGCCCTGTTGTGGGGTATATTCGAAATTCACGGCTCATTGGATCAGTCTGTGCATGCCTGGCTCTTAGCCCTTCATTATTGATTGTATATGCATCTGTAATTTTAATATTTATTTCATTTATTGGGTGTATTTCAGAGATTGCCCAAATTTTTATTCCCATCATGGAGCTTGGTTGTCCTGAGTTGTCTTTTGATACATGAGAATATGAACTTTTAAATCCCAATCATAATATGTAGGACTGCAAAGAACCTTCAGGTATAGTCCTTATATTCTGTTCATAAGTGGATTCTTAAACAAAATTCTTACCAAGAAGTTATTCATACCTTAACAGACCAATACAATTGATCCATGTAATTTTTTCAAACAAACAATCAAGTAAGAAATTTTGTTCCATTTATATTTTCAAACAAACAGCTTGTAAATTGTTATGGGCATGGCTACCAATTTCGTAAAAAATAGATTCTTGGCTCAATTTCATGTCATTTGCTAAAATTTGCAAGCATATGGATAATTGAAAATATGTTTTTTTCAAAAAAAAAAAATGTGTTTATTGCATATAATTTGGTAATACAGTACAAAATGCTTTGACAACTATACCACTTTTCCATAACATATCGCAATTGGTGCTTAATACTAGCTTATTTCAGAGGAAGAAAATTTAAAGTGTTTATCCATGTGCCAAGTAGTAACTTCTGAAATTATCGTTCATTGGCAAGCGATGTTGACCTGCAAATAATGGAAGAGCCTCGCCATCTGCATCTTCCATTCTTGTTTGAATAATTAACCGTTTTTTAAATTGATGGAATGGGTCTGCATAGAATCAAGGTTCATTTGTCAATAAATTCTATAGCAATCTTGCTTCAATGGACTAAAGTAATGAGTTTGTAGGAAAAAAAACAACAACAACAACAGACTTTTAAGTTTCAACTGCCCAAAAAAAAGAGAAATGTTATATATCTCTTGACATGCATTATATTCACATCTTGCTTAGATTCTTATTTTTGTTTATACAATGGGAAATTGTGTACCAAATACACACGTACAGGGAGATGCAGTTGTTGCTTATATGCATGAAGTGGAGACCCAAACTAATGCATTGGCGCTTGGGCAATGTGCAAAAGGTCCTCCTGATATTACTTCTTCATTTGTAGAACAGAAATAATCCAGATTAGGTTGAATTGTTGGTACTTCGTAGTTGTGCAATGCAAAAACAGCCATTCTGACGTTACTTTCTTTGCAGATAGAAATAACCTTGATTAGGTTATATTATTAGTTCTCCGCTATTGAGCTCTCGAAATAAAGGTCAACACGGTGCTTGGGGTTCTTAACATCTTAAGTATGAATCCATAAACTGTTATAGATCATCTTCCAGCGGGCATATAAGATAATATTAATATAGGAAGGCTTTCCCATTCTCGATGATTGAAAAATTAAAATTTACTAATTTTAGTGACTATTATAATAATAGCGTTCATTCATTATAATTGAAATGAATTTTCTCACCTATTTTTAAGTTATTTTTAAAAAAATCTGGTTTAGAAATTTAAAACCCGAGTTCAAGTTGTTTAATGTATGGAATTTTAGCTTTAGATGGTTTTTCCCTGTGTAGTCAATCTATTTATGCATTTTTAAGTATATTTTAATTTATTAAATCACTATTAATTAAATTTTGGTTATTAATCTTTTTAATTTTTTTTTAATTATTATTTATTTTAATTTGTATTTATAATTTTAAATAAAATCTTTTCAAATTACATCTTAGTATAATATTCATGTCAAAATTATAATACAGTACAAAACACATAATTTATATGGAACATATAGCAAAAACAACAAAATTTATACTCAAACTTTATAACCAATGGACTCCAATAAATAAAAATTCAAAATTTATAACACAAAATTTATATCGAAAAAACATAACCAATGAACTCCAATAAATAAAAATTCAAAATTTATAACACAAACGGATCCCAATAAATAAAAATTCAAAATTTATAACCAACCGACTCCAATAAATAAAAATTCAAAATTTATAACCACCCAGCTCTAGTAAATAAATTCATGTATTGGTATTTGGAATTGTAAATTAGAGAGAAACTTACCACTAAAGTTTTGGTTTAATGAGTTAATGCTTTATTCCTTACCATAAGGTAAATAAAAATGGTTGAATTTTGTCAATGTAGAATAAATTATTTAAATTTAAAAGGGTAGAAAATTACATATTATCACAAAATCTTTTGGAAAACTAAAATGACACACTCGTAACACTCCAATAAATAAATTCATGTATTGATATTTCAAATAGTAAATTAGAGAGGAACTTACCACTAAAATTTTGGTTCAATGGGTCCTTTACCATAAGGTAAATAAAAATGGTTGAATTAAATTTAAAAGGGAAATGGTTGAATTAAATTTAGAGGGGTAGAAAATGAAAACACCAAATATATTTCAAGATCATATAAAAAATATAAATTTGTTGAACATTATTAAATTATTGAGATAAAACAAATTAAAATAATATTAATATTAATAAGGGAGAGAAATTGCAGATTTTTGCAACATACTACTAATTTCTATTTTAATTCTAGGATTTACCTCTTGTATCCATCCCTTCATACTCTTTATCTTTATTTTTCCAAATTGAACCTAAAAATTGTGTTACGCACTTTCATCTTATCATTATGAATTTTATGTTCAAGTTCAATTAACATATTTTTGTCATTTGTAACAATTATTATAATTTTTAAACAAGGAACGAAAAAAATATTATTCTGGTTGGTCACCTCACCTCCATGGTTCATACAGGTGAAGCTAAAATCAAAATAATTAAAAGTTAAAACTGCCTAATACTAAACAACAACTCCTAATACTAAACAACAACTTTGGTAAAGTATCAATAAAAATTCCTTCCCCGTGGCACTTAAAAGAGGTGGTGCAACATTATAGATAACATGAATTTTATGTTCAAGTTCAATTAACATATTTTTGTCATTTGTAACAATTATTATAATTTTTAAACAATGTTTTTCAATTTGTAGAACGAAAAAAAGCACATGCATGGACCTGCATGGTTCATACAGGTGAAGCTAAAATCCAAATAATTAAAAGTTAAAACAATAAAAAGTCCTTCCCCGTGGCACTTAAAAGAGGCAGTGCAACAATTATAGATAACACAATTACACTGCGCTTTTTGTTGTGGAAAGACAATTTGACATAATTTTAATTATTGAGATGGACAAAGAAGATGTCACTTCAAATCCAGTGAGGAGAAGACAAAAATGGCATCCAAAGGAGGTGAAAAGACCTGGAGAGACTATTCTCAAAGGGCACAGAATTTTTGACTTGATGCTAAACTTACAACAGGGAATCGGGTTGAGTTATTTTTTGGCTTACTCATCCATCTGAGGTAGAAAAATACCAAATTATTTTTTTAAGATCTTCTAGGGGTCTTTGACTAAATATGTGACAACCTTTCTCACGAGATGTTTTTTAAGATCTTCTACGGGTCTTTGACTAAAGATGTGACAACCTTTCTCACCAGGTGTTTTCAGATTGCAATTTATAGTTGGGTATTGTTAGCTAAGTTTCTTAAATAAACAATTTGAATATTAGATAAATTTTCACACCATTTAATTGCTAACTC
This sequence comes from Pinus taeda, assembly GCA_000404065.3. Lineage (NCBI taxonomy): Eukaryota > Viridiplantae > Streptophyta > Pinopsida > Pinales > Pinaceae > Pinus > Pinus taeda. The sequence continues at coordinate 28,777 of APFE030967405.1, forward strand.
AATTTCTCTCTTATAATGTTGAATATTTTCCAAACTATTGAAACAATACTTATGTAATTTTTTGTTGTGAGCTAATATATTTCTAACGTTCTAGGTGAACGCAACTCTTCATGTTAGATCCATATTTAAGATGGATCTTATATTTACCATTAATATATATCGCTATAGTTTGTTCATAATGTTGTATTGCTGCTTTAGAGTATTTTACAAAATTGTTCATAAAGAGGAGGGACATCTATGTATGTGAAGAAACAAAACTAGAAGAGAAAGCTCAACTTATAAGTATTTAATATGGATCTTATATTTACCATTAATTTATATCACTATAGTTTGTTCATACTTATTTATTGTTGCTTTAGAGTATTTTACAAAATTGTTCATAAAGAGGAGGGACATCTAGGTATGCTAAGAAACAAACCTAGAAGAGAAAGCTCAACTTATAAGTATTGACTAACAGAAATAAAAACAATCACCCAGAAGAGCATAGACTATACAAGATCAAAACATTGGGCCAAGGAAAAGGAACACCCATTTGATACAAATAGATGAGCTATACGAGAATGAGATCAACTTTGAAAAGAAAAAATGTGACATGGACCAATATCAACAAAAAACTTCTTACTCTTGAAGGAAAACCTCCTGCTAATGACCAATCAGAATACCAATTTTTCTAGATCTAATCCTTGATAAGCCCTGAAATTCCTCAAAACAAATGTATCATTCCTCCATTGTCAGGGCCCTCTTTGAGACATAATCCACTTGTGCATTCCATTCACAATAAATGTGATGAAAAAGAAATATGATGAAAGGTAGATTTTTGAAGCGATCCTTTCCTTCCAACTGTGAATAGAAAGTGCTTGCAGAGAAAAGCACCCTTATATCCACTTGATCACACACAGAATCGCCGAAAACTGACGTTAACACCATATGAAGAGAAAATAAAAAGTAAATCTCATGCTGCAATCAATTCTACAGTCGTGTTTCATGATTTGCCTGTGTTTATGTTGGAATGCAATGTATATTCTATAAGCTTTTGAGGTTCCACTCTAACCTACAAATATGTCCTTCAAACTAGAAGGTTCCAACTTGGTCATTTTCTCATCTGGAATAGTAATGTAGATAGGACAACTGAAAAACTCAAATATGTGTTACTTGATGCATCTAAATTCCTCGATTGATGTCTTATCCTTCAAAATTCTATGAGGATACCTATTCAAAATATAGACAATGATAAGACATGTTTATACACAGAGGCACAAGAGAAGAACTAGATCATGAATAATGGATTTGACTATTTTATGATAGATATGTTCCTCCTCTTCGCAACCCTAATCTACTGAGGGTTGTAGGTAACTATCAACGTTTTCTTGATTCTTTATTTCGTGCAAAAGGTATCAAACTCCTTTGGGGTATATTCTTCTCCATTGTCGTACCTTAACAACTTAATCTTTATACCTATTTGATTTTATACAAGATCCTTAAACTCTTGAAACTTCTCAAAGTCTTGTCCTTGGTTTCCATGAAGTAAGTCTCTGACTTCCTAGAAGAATCATCAATAAAATATTTGTAGTAAAAGAAAACCTGTGCCCACATACATTTGAGTGGATTAGGTGCAAAACCCATCTTGACCTATCTTCATTACCAAGAAAACATCCTTCACATGCTTGCCAAGTGCACAACCCTTGCACACTCCCTTCTTCTCAGCCTTGAAGATTGGCAATCCCCACACCATGTTCTTCAATATTGGCAACATTCACTAGAGAAAGTGACTTAGTCTCTTTTGTCGAAGCTCACACAAGTTGTCACTATCATGCCCTAAAGTTATTATAGGATTCCCTTTGCAATTTAGGATGAGGACTTGTTGATCTTCAAAGTTAGCCGTATATGTAAGCTCTATCATCATTGAAACTGGAAAGAGATTTTTAGTTATGATAAGTACATACAAAACATCAATAACTTAGTAAGATTAAGGATATCATTTGACGGATCCCACTCTTGCAACTGGATACATGGCATCATCACCAATTTCTACTAAAGGTACTCTTGTTAGAGTTTGTATGTTTGCAGGCTCCACTGTCCACATACCAGTGGACATAAGACAGATGATAGGCATCAGACCATTGAAAAGTGTATCTCAAGATTGAATGAAAGCTCATCCACTTGAGTTGATGATTTTGCACTCCTTGTAAGTCACTTATGGCATTAATTTGATCTCGAACCATTACCATATGAAGGTGAGGGGTTCAGTTTGGATGAGGCAATGAAAGATAAAATTCTGGTCTCGGATGCAATTTTTAATGAAAGTAAGCTCTTGGATTGAGCACTTGGGAATGAAGTTGTGCATGCCTTTGGTTTGAATAGATTATTTGATTGTATTACATTTAACATTTAGATTATTTTTTCATTCAAATTTGGCTATAGTTAGATCACCTAACATATCACATTTTCTTTTCATTCATGCTCTTCTTCCATATATGTTACCGGCTTACAGGATTTCCTTTGCAGCATATAGTACAAATGCTAATTTAACACATTTTTTTATTAACTCTTATAAAAATTAACTTACATTTGTATTAAATACTGCATTCTCTTTATTATAATTTTTTTTTGTTTTTTTATTATATATATATATATTATAATTTATATTCTCATAATTCACTCTAAATACTTTTAATGCGTATGTGCATGTGATAATCTAAGTTATTTTAATGCGTATGTGCAGGTGATTAATCTAAGTTAAGCATTTACAATTTATTTTTGATGAAGGATAAGAATCAAAACAGGAATATTTAAATGTCAATATATTTAAACAAAAATATTAACCATTTAAAGATTAATAGATTAATGAGATTACATTTTGGTATTTTAAATAAGTTGAATTTATTAAAACATGGGAGAGAAAATTATATTTTTAAATTATTAAATATATAATAATATAAAATAGAATATTAAATTTATTTTTATATTTAAAAATACATGGTGGAAAAAGAAATCCCTATTCCTTGAAGAAAATACAAAACCAAAAACTCCCTGCACACCACTAATGATATTAAGTTAATTTAATTGAAAGGATAGCTATGTCAGCTGATGAATATCAACAGCATGTGCGACCAATGGAGATCACTGAACCTTGGCATACTATGATCTCTTGCTAAGTTCGTTAATTATGTTTCAATCCAAATTTGAAACCAGTGTTAAAGAAATGGTCCATCACATACAGTCATACAAAAGTATGGAAAGATTCTTTAATAAAGATTATAGTGGTGTTAATAAAATTATGGAAAAATTAGTTATTTTTTTTTTCAAGTTTATCATAACTGTGTTCACGAATGTTGTGCTTGGCAATGCTAAATTGGTTTTTACCTCCCATTGTTTATAGGAAAACTAAAAATTGACTTCTAATTGTTTATAGGAAAATTTGAAATTCACTTTCTAATTGTGAGAGGAAAAATTAAAATGGACTTCTAATTGTTAAGAGAAGAAATTAAAATAAAATGAAAATCTTTTAATTTATTAGTGAGTTAAGTTTAACAATTTTATGTTTTTATTCTTCAATTAAAATTGGTTGATTTAATATTTTTGGAGATTTTATTTTGAGTGATTTGTATTTTTGAATTTATAAATAAATTTAAGATTTTAAAATTTATAAGACATTTGATATATAACAATTCAAATATATCATATCAATATTTTTTTCCAAATATATAGTTATAAGAGAAAGCTATAGGGCATTAATCTTAAAATTGTATATGTATAGGAAATATATTGCAGATAACTATAAGAGATAAAGGATTTGCCATAGGAGTACTGTTGGGTCCCTATAATACTAGTGATTACCCCTATTACTATGGTAGTTATACCCCTTATTAATATTGTTGTGCCCTTATTGTCCTCATATTGTTATTACTGTGCACCATAGAATCCCTCTATTATTATTTTTGTGGCTTTATATTATTATTGTTAAGTCGGCTAGGTTACATTGTGACTCCTTAGACTCCTATATATAGAAAGGAGGTTTCGTCATTTGAATCATCCAAGAATTGTTCATTTATGTAATGTAAAGGAGGTTGCCCCCTCGAAGAGGCTAAATTCTAAGGCGTTGATCTATCTTTTCTAAGCCTTTCTTGAAGTTGGTTTCATAACATTGTGGTATCAGAGCTTTGGATCTAGGGTTTCGCTGCCCCAAATAGGTCATCGTGGCATTTCGTTATAACTTTCTCCTTTTTTTTTTTTTTTTTTTTTTTTTTTTTTTTTTTTTTTTCCTGCGATGTTTCCGAAGTTGAAAAAAAAAAACATTTGATAAGACATCGCGCTAAATCTCTGGTCTGAATTTCAGAGCTTTTTGCGCTATATTTGCGGATATATGATCTAATGAAGTTGGTCTTTTTGCAGGCTCCTGAATTACATTCCAAACAGGTGACCTGGGGAAAATCATCATAACTTTTTCTCTGAGGATTGGATTGAAATTTCATAAGAAGGTGCAGAAAGAGGACGGACTATCATTTCTTCTATATGTTGTTCAGAGCTAAAGGTCAAAACAGTGACTCGTGGCACTTCGTACAAGTTCGTTCTACTGAACTAGTCTATAATCAGGTCACTGTGGGATATTTCACATAACTCTTCCTTGGAGAATCCAATTTGGATAAGACTGGTGGCATTGGAAGGAGGACTCAGAGGGCTACCACAGGTTGCAATTTCAGAACTAGATGTTTTGAAAATACAGAGATACATCAGAGGCAATTTCGAGCTCCTACAAAGTGAAAAAAGAAGGTGTAGATTCTTTTAAATTTTTGCTTAAGATTGGTTTGAAAATTTATTTTGAAGGAATTCAAAGGGCTAGTAGAGCATTATTATCGATAGCTAATTCCCCAAGGAAAGAAAATGCAAACACCTAGTAAGGAACCTGAAAGCTCTAGCATAACTCATGAAGAAGAAGAAGAAATGCTACATGATATATCAAAATTACAAGAACAAGTGCAGCAAATGTTACTCTCACAAAAGTTAACAGAAGCTAAGATAAATGGTGTGGAAGCTAAGATGAATGGCATGGAAGCTAAGATGGACAATTTGAAAATAGATTTGAACACAAATTTGAAGACAGGCATGGCAGATTTGAAGACAGATTTGACAAAGTTTCTACAAGAAATACTTACTAATGGTGAAAAGGTAGTAAAGGAAACTCATGATGCAAATAAAAGAAATGTTAATCATGATATAATAGACTCTAATGTGGGATCGAATACCCACCATATTCCAAAAATCGATATGAGGAAGTTTGAAGGCAAGGATCCCACAACATGGATATTACAGATGGAGTAATTTTTTGATCTCAATAATGTGCAAAACACATAAAAGGTACGTATTACAACTTTATATTTGGAACCAAATCAGTTTGTATGGTATCAATGGCTTTGCTCTCATAAACAATTTATCACTTG
>APFE030967405.1:38371-95438 GCA_000404065.3 Pinus taeda
CTATTTCCCCCATATTGTTATTACTGTGCCCCACAAAATCCCTCTATTGTTATTTTTGTGGCTTTATATTATTATTGTTAGGTCGGCTGGGTTATATTGTGACTCCTTAGACTCCTATATATAGAAACGAAGTTTTGTCATTTGAATCATCCAAGAATTGTTCATTTATGTAATGTAAAGGAGGTTGCCCCCTCGAAGAGGCTGAATTCTAAGCCGTTGATCTATCTTTTCTATCTTTCTTGAAGCTAGTTTCATAACAAGTACAAAGTACTGTTGAGATTACTCACAAGGTTTTTTTTTTTTCACAAAAAATTCAAAGTCTAAATTCTTGAAATCACCTTGCTCAAATTTGTCTCCAAGTATGTTTCTTAATTTTCGAAATTATTAGTCCTCAAATTTTTTGTGTCAAGATTGTGAATCAGAAGAGAAACAATCAATCCGTTTTTTTTTGTCTCTATACATTCTGAATTGTTTGATTATGGAGAGATAATTTGTTCTTGCAATTTTAGTTGAAGGCTATGTACTTTTTTTTACAAATTGTAGAAAATAGAGTCCCCTACTACCACAACAAACACTGTATCTTGTAGCAATAGAAGAACAATATTTCCCCTACCTAAAAACTTGTCTAAACTTGTGAGATTAAATGCCATACTTTTGAATATCTTTTCATACACCATGGGTGGTGGATTTAACAAATGAGAACCGACTGTATCTTGTAGCAACACAAGAACAATATTTCCCCTACCTAAAAACTTGTCTGAACTTGTGAGATCAAACACCATACTTTTGAATATATTTTCATACACCATGGCCAATGGATTTAATAGAAGAGAACCACTCAACGTGACTAGAATTCATTAGAATCTTGAAGTTGCGACAATCCTAGAAAACTGTCAACGGTTGGGCTTTTATTAAAATCTCAAAGGGTTTGATGATGAAGTTTCTTTAGAAATTTCCATGAAATTGAAAAACCTTGAAGGCTAATAATTGATCATTGCATTCAAGGGATCTGTGATATATGTTGATGAAGATTCAATCAGTGGGGTTGCCACTCTCCATAAGGAATACATTGGAGCAAAGAATAGAGACAAAAGAATATCAATGCCAAGAGAGGATTCTTCCTCCCTAATGAGCAACCATATGAGAATAAGAATGGAATCAAAAGGGAAATATTTCCTTACCCTTGGTATGAGGTAGCCTACCACATTCTTAAATACATTTCTTGTGAGGGTAGGCTAAGCATAGTGTATACCTACTATTTATGATCCTCTACCAACTGAAGTTTTAAGCTAACCTTCCTACTCATGAGCTATTAAGTATCACATAATTCCTCCTTAAATCCCTCAAGGAGATGAGCACAAAGGTCAAGGAGGGTAAGCATAATTACCTAGCTCATCACGACCTGATTAAATTACTGGTCATAGATGAATTAGAAAATATTCAGTATCCCATCTCATATACATGTTGTGTACACCAAGAAGAAAATCACTAGTATAAGGTATAGTTGCAAGCCAAAGCCTCATTCTCCTACCCCTATCACTATTGAAGAGACCCCAAGTCTAGAAAAAGAAAGGCTACATGATGTAGAGAAGCAAGAGATACAAAAACCCAAGGTATATATAAAATAAATGCAAACACCTTTTAAATAAATGAAGTAGAAAGTACAATTATAGGGGAGGGATTAGGCTATCCTATTATAGGAGTAGCTTGTTGTTGTAGCGGCTACAACTACCCTAAATTTGTTTGCATATGCTTCGATTTTGGAGCCTTCCTTCTTAACCTTAGTAGCTCATCTCACATTGTCCCAGGTATTTGTGCTTCGACTGAGACTTATCTTTCTAGTTTGACTTTTGTTTGCTTACTTAGTTGATTTTTAACTCACAAGATGATATCCTGACTTGGTCCCACAATGGTTTTAGGCTTGACCCTGGACTACGCAATTCTTGAGGGCAAGTAGCCTTGCTGTTGGGAATTGCACAATCCTCATTGCTAGTGAGACTTGAGCTCAGAAAATGCATAGACATGAGGGGGCAACCCAGCATTGAGCCCAGAAATTGCGCAACCCTTACTAAGCTTAGAAACTGCAAAATGCACTAAGCCAAAAAGTGGCGCAGTTCCCAAACTGCATTGTCTTTCCCGACATTATGCATGGCAAGTTTCCCACAAAAAGAAAAAAAAAACATCCTTGAAAAATAGGGATTTATTTTTAGCATCTTGAAGAAGGTACTTGTGCCATTTTTAGAATCTTCTGACAAGTGTCATTTTTTCCTTGATTTTAGGCATGCGTGTCATAAACCTAATTTATTTAATCGACACTACTAGAGCTCATTTACACATTCGATCTTGGAAATCTAGCATTCTTGAGAATATCAAGGAGCCTTTGATGTGATCCTCGTCGCTTTTTTGGATGAGTTTTGATTTTTTTGTCTTTTCTCACTTTTTTTGTCGCTTTTTGTTGTTTGGCTTGTGTTAGCATTGTTTCACTTGTTTCTTTACATGGTTGCTGGCGTTTTGAATTGTTTTAACTTTTAGATGTGTTGTTTCAAGTTATAGACTGTCTTTCCCAAGTGTCGCATGAGTTTTTTTTTTTTTTTTGCACCAACTGTCATTATTGCGGCGACTCTCCTCACATGCTTTTTTTCCTTTCATTTAATCAATTACTACACTTGATTCACACGCATGCATCTACACTTAGTCATATATGAACTCATATTCACATTATCTTTAAGATCTTCTTGTCTTCCATAGTCCCCTTGGGTAGATTTGGGTTTCCTTTGCCCAGATCTCACTATGCATAACTTGCACTACGTAATTAGGAGATTCAAGCCTCTAGCTTGGCCTTTGGAATTGCACAGAGCACAACCTGGATTGGATCCAACTATGCACTATGTAGTTACAAGAGCCAGTCCCCTAGAATGGCCACTAAGACTACGAATGTGCAATCTCTCAGAGGCCTTGGCTTAGACTAAACTACGCATTGCACAGTTCCAGTCATTAGGCTTCCACCTTGAGTGTTGGGACTGCACAGTCCATAGTTCCCTGTTGATAAAATTTGTCATTAATGTCAATGTGGAATTGTTGGAGATGGAAACTATTCTTGTTAACCCTAGGAAAAAACCATAGTTCACGCCTTAATGATCTAAAGTGCATTTATGACAAACCTTGTTATCAGAATGTGAAGATGCCATAACCTCATAAATGAAGTCCTCACTAGGTGATCCAATTAATATGCCCTAGAATTATTATATGAAATTAGTGGCAAAATAGAAGGTGACCATGGAGTCATAATGAAGAAGCCCTAAATCTTGATACCTTGACTCATCCTAAGAGGTCCATTAATGTCATTCCTTGAAGGAGTCTTTAATATTAGATTTCCATGATAACTTTAAAGATTTCCTAATACTAAATGTTTGAAGGCCTAAAATATATGAGCCCTAGCACTATCGAAAACATAAAATCCTAAGGCTGCCATAAATAAATTAATGATGACAATTCAAAAAAAAATATTTATGAAAATGACTTAATTTAATTGTGAAATTGGCACAGGCTTGTAAAGGATTTTTTCCTCTTTCTAACGAGCTATTACATGCCCCCAAACTTGGTTCAAATTTAAATAGGAATGCAACAAATTATAGATATAACCCAAAACACAAAGATGCAGTAGAAATAAAACTTCATTTAATTAATATCAAAGAAATGAAATATGCTTACGTATAGAATAGAAATAAACTAGCTCGGGAAATGGTAGCTTATCTTTGAGAAGAGATGTGGCAGCTACATGCCTCTGAACTATGTTAAAATGAGGCTTGAGTGCCTATTTATTATTGAGAAACAATGGAAAATCCCAAACATCCAAAAACCTAACCTTAGGGGAGGAAACACCAAACTATGGGCACGGTTGGGGTAAATTGGTACATCAACTTTCGGAGGTTGTAACTTTAGCATATGATCTCTGTTTGATGCACATGATACCTCTTTAGAAATATCTATCCAAGGAACACAACTTCTTACAACGAATTTCGAGTTAAAACTTGTCATTCACCACCTGTGATTTTCCCAAAAAAAACGTCATTTAGGGCCTCAAAATGGCTTCCGAAGTTCAAGGCCCGAAAAATTGCCAAAAATAGTAACATGTTCTACAATTAAGGAAACTAAAAAACTAAAAGAAACAATGGTGGGGGTTCATGTGGAATAGGTGGGTGGACACCAATATCCACCTAGATCATTCCTCCCCCCTTAGGAAGCAATGGTCCCCATTCCGTTGAGTTCCTCCATGCGATGAGGAAGCTTTTGCTGAACTTGGTCCTTAGTGAACCACTTGCCTTGGTGAAAGGGTTGGCTTGCTTTGAAAACTCGATATAGTTGGATCCTTTGCCGTCGATTGTTCTTGATCTGTGTGTCCATGATCTGATTAGTTGTGGCTTGTTCCATGCAGTATGGATTTAACTCTATAAGTGTGAGTTGTTGACGCCGCCCAGGTCGCTCCAGGCCGCTACTACCAGGATCTCTCTCTGACAACCAAACATATGGAAGCTTGGTTCATGGTTTGTAATCTCATGATTTTAAAACTAGTTAACCTGAGCTTGTTAATACATAATGCGTTTGAGCGCTTCAGGAATTCTTAAAAGAATTCTTTAACTGATGGGTTCACACAACATAAGAAAGATATGCATGCTATTATATATATATACCACAACATCATCTATTCAGCTTAACCAAAACAACTGGAAGGTTTTTCCCGTTCAGCAACATGCATATATGGTTTCTCAACGCGGACTTTTTCCAACCTCCATAAATAATTGTGTCCACACATTAAAACGACGCCTTTCTATCATTTCATGCTTATTCAACACACACGGTGCAGGTTATGGTATTCTTTATAGAAACATATACTGATGGCCAAATGAAAACCATACATATATACAGGTATTTACTTATGCATATCCACAGCACCTTCTCCCTTCCTTCAACACTATATACCTCGTCTTTGCTTTGGTAGGCGTTGGCCCTTGCATATATGTATCACGCATATATACTTCTTTTCTCTCCTAAAGTTTCATCAATGAATAAACAACTCGTACACACAACACTGCCTCGTCCTTTAAATATACACCGCTTCCTCTAATGATTAACTATAACAGCAACCGACTATATATAAATATGACAGTCACATGTTATAATTCGGCACAGTCATAACCGACCGCAGGCATATAATTACTGTAGCTTTGAATAGTTATCACAATTACGCAACCCACTTACGCTCATCTGCAAGCTAATGAAATTTCAAATGATTATTACAGATACGCAATACCTTACACCCATCTGCATGCTAATTCACGTGCCTAGCAAATTCAATGTTACCAAACGTCAATTTCGCCAATCATGTGCCGAGCCATATTAATAACGCCGAGCGCCTGTCCATAACAATAATACATGGAGAAAAAAAAAACCATTCACACTTTCCAAACTACAGTGAAAGTCAACCGTCGGATCTGTGGCTATATGGCGCGATTTTGGATCATGTCTCCATGATCTGATGCAGCCTAATTAGAAATGGTTCCGTTCCACGGGAAAATGAATAACTAAATGTTCTCCGTAATTGCCAAACGACAGCCTGGAGTCAACCTCGCCAATCAGAGCCAGCATGTGACTCACAAAGGGATTCCATTGCAACTATCGAGGAGAAGGTTACACATGTCGGAAATACCGGAAGATTAGATGGTGTATTGTGTAGCAGACATAATTCTTGCATAGATAAAAAGATAAACAAATGAAGTCTCTAGCGGAAATCCTTTAATATATTGCTTGAAAGCCCATATGCACTGGCATCAGCAGGGCAACTCACAAGCTTCAAATGCATCTGCATTGGTAGCGCAACTCACACACTACAGCAAAGTCACACAATGATCCAGGTGGATATTGGTGGCCACCTGCCAAGTCCACATGGACCCCCACCTCAACATTTTCAGTTTCCTTAATTATAGCGCAGTTTACTATTTTTAGCAGTTTTTCGGGTCCTAAACTTCCGGAGCCGTTTTGAGGCCCTAAACGACATTTTTTGGGAAATCTTGCTCTGTGATTTTTTTGATAAAAAATTGTCTTTCTAGTCGTAGTCCTCGGAGAGATCTTTCCGACGGGCTATCATGCGCGTAAAACGGAGATCGTATGCCAAAGTTACGACCCCGGGAAGTTGATGTAGCAATTTACCCAAACGGGGCCCATAGTTTGGCGTTTCATCTTCTAGGGTTAGGTTTTGGAATGTTAAGGGTTTTCCATTGTTTCTCAACAATAAATAGGCCTTCGAGCCTCATTGTAAGAGAGTTCAGAGGCATGTAGCCACACATCTCTTCTCAGAGATAAGCTACCATCGCCCTAGCTGGTCTATTTCTATTTCCGGTTGTAAGCATATTTCAGTATTTTCCATTAATGAAATGAAGTATTATTTCCGCTGCATCTTTGTGTATATGGTTATCTCTGTATTTTATTGTGTTCCTGTTTAAATCCGGATCACACAACTACCACATTCCCACAGTTCTCTGGTTTTTTTTTGGGAGCTAGTTAAGCCCAAACAAAGTTATACATAAACCAATATTTTTCTCAGAATTTATTAACCCAACAAGTTCATTCATGACTGAATTCACGTATTCATATTTACATAAACAAGTATACACATATATAGCCAGATATACAAATCTATGGCCTCTTAAAAACTGCAGAAGGCTCCCAAGGAGAAAACCTTCCTCCTTCTCACACTCACTTCCCTTTTCTTCTCTAAAACTTCTTCTGTTAATACAATTTAAAAAAATCATTAAATTAAATGCTCAATCCCCTTAGTATCTCAACAAATCCCTAAATCTCTCAACATCCCTAAAAGATAGATTCTCATCCCTAAGACTTAGAAACTAATTCCAACTTAGGTTCCCTCATTAATTCTAACTCTATTTTTTCTCATATTTCTTAAAAGAATATTTACAAAATCCTCACTCTCTCTTATTTTATTAAAAATAACAAATTAATTAACAAAATATTAAGAATTGTCACACCCCCTTTAATCACATATTTACAATGAAAAAAAAGGTCTTGATGCTCTTGCATCAGACTCCCAACGTTAAACTAAACATGATCGCTTGATCATGTGTTCAGATCTGTGTATGCCTGGATCCCATATCTTGTGTTGTAACTTTCCACTTGCTACTGCTTCTCTTTCAGGTTTTCCCACTTTATGCTGCATTGCTCCACTGACTAGGCTTTCACAATCCTTCACTATCTTTCTCTTGCTGTCTTTCCTTTCCTTTCTTGCTGTTGGCCGCTTCCGGGATTCTTTCGTCATCAATCTTTTAACACATATTTCATTAAATTTGGAATTAAAGAGTCAATCTAGAATTTCAAAGTACCCATAAAACTCAATTCTAGCAATGTTCTTGTAATATAATTTTTCCAATTTTAATGAAATATGTGTTTTTTGATACTTTCAATCTCTCGATCCAATAAATCTCCCGGCTGTTGATTTGCTCGCTGAGCTAAGATGGCTTGCTCAGTTTTTACTCTCTCTATCGGTATTGTCACTTGCTGACTTCTTGCTTCTTTGCTTGTTTCTGTTCTGACTTTCTCATTTCTTACTGCCACCCAATCATCCATACCCTCTTGTCTTCTGGAAAAGAAAACTTCTTCTTCCTTCATTTGACTTCTCAATTGAGTCAAATGTTCTACAACAATACCTGCATTCACAAAACACTTGTTAGAATAAAAATCAGAAGGCATCAGTGCCTTATCCTCCTTTTCCAGCACTTCAGTATGTTGTTCTGAAGTCTCCTCCACCATCAGCACATCACTATGCTGGATCTCTTTGCCCAAAGAATCTTCTGAAGAATTCCCAAGACTGTCAACCAGTCTTTCCCCCACATCATACTCCGAATTTTCCAACAAATATTCTAGCAATGCAATTTCCCTGTAGCATTGCTGAAGCATAACATCACCATCACTTACAGTCCCTGCATTCATACACAACTTGTCAGTTTGAAAACTACAAGTCTCAACAACTTTAATCGTCGGTTCATATAACAGCTCTTTCAGCTGATCATCTTCTTCATTCACATGAACTTCTTCTTCAACAAAACCTGTAATCACATCACAACTGTCAGCTATAAAAACACAAGAATTCACATTATCCAGCTGATCTGGATCTGTCCAATAGTTTAAGAAATCATCAATGATCTCTTCCTCTGTTTGATCAATAGAAACCTCCTCTTCCAACTCAGCTACTCTGAGTTGCGTACACTTCAACTGTACATCCATCACCTGCTCAAGCTTCTTCAGCTCTTCCATTAACTGTATGTTTACCTGTCGATCTCTTTTTTGTTGTAGCTTCTGCCACTTCACTTTCTTTCCCTTCAGTGGAAAGATCCATCCTCTATTCTGGTTTTCCTGCTCTTGCAACCATTCCTCTAGTACCTGCAATTGCACTTTCATTACTGCAATCTCTCTTTCTCTGACTTCTGCAGTCATCTCATCGCTATGGCATTCCTCTGAACCTCTTCTTTGATCTTCCATGATCATCTTCTCACTTGCCATGAGTTGCACTAGCCTCTGCAACAAGCTCTCCTGTCTTGCCGCCACTTACCTCACCAAACCCTCCTCACTCAGTCTTTTGGTAAGTACTGGGTTCACTGCCTCTGGAACCTCTTTGAGCACTCTCCTTTGCTCACTCTCAGGCTATCTCTTCAACTCACCTTCTTCTTCAGGACACTGCAATTGTCCTCCTTATTCAGCCTTCAGCTGAATTCCAGGTTCAATGCCATTGTCTTTTCTGCAACCATAAATCTCAATCATAAATTTCAAATAAAAAAAACATCTCACCTTCAAGATCCTATTGATCTCGCTTCATTTCCCACCTGCACGACATCTCTGTGCTGCAACATTCATCAGTCTCAAAATCTGATCTTATCACATGCAATTAAAAAAACTTCCTCTTTCAAAGAGAGCTATTCCGGCTCTGATACCAAAAATGACGCCGCCCAGTTCACTCCAGGCCGCTACTACCAGGATCTCTCTCTGACAACCAAACATATGGAAGCTTGGTTCATGGTTTGTAATCTCATGATTTTAAAACTAGTTAACCTGAGCTTGTTAATACATAATGCGTTTGAGCGCTTCAGGAATTCTTAAAAGAATTCTTTAACTGATGGGTTCACACAACATAAGAAAGATATGCATGCTATTATATATATATACCACAACATCATCTATTCATCTTAACCAAAAAAACTGGAAGGTTTCTCCCGTTCAGCAACATGCATATATGGTTTCTCAACGCGGACTTTTTCCAACCTCCATAAATAATTGTGTCCACACATTAAAATGGCGCCTGTCTATCATTTCATGCTTATTCAACACACACGGTACAGGTTATGGTATTCTTTATAGAAACATATACTGATGGCCAAATGCAAACCATACATATATACAGGTATTTACTTACGCATATCCGCAGCACCTTCTCCCTTCCTTCGACGCTATATACCTCGTCTTTGCTTTGGTAGGCGCTAGCCCTTGCATATATGTATCACGCATATATACTTCTTTTCTCTCCTAAAGTTTCATCAATGAATAAACAACTCGGACACACAACACTGCCTCATCCTTTAAATATACACCGCTTCCTCTAATGATTAACTATAACAGCAACCGACTATATATAAATATGACAGTCACATGTTATAATTCGACACAGTCATAACTGACCGCAGGGATATAATTACTGTAGCTTTGAATAGTTATCACAATTACGCAACCCACTTACGCTCATCTGCAAGCTAATGAAATTTCAAATGATTATTACAGATACGCAATACCTTACACCCATCTGCATGCTAATTCATGTGCCTAGCAAATTCAATGTTACCAAACATCAATTTCGCCAATCATGTGCCGAGCCATATTAATAACGCCGAGTGCCTGTCCATAACAATAATACGTGGAGAAAAAAAAAAAACCATTCACACTTTCCAAACTACAATGAAAGTCAACCGCCGGATCTGTGGCTATATAACGCGATTTTGGATCATGTCTCCACGATCTGATGCAGCCTAATTAGAAATGGTTCCGTTCCACGGGAAAATGAATAACTAAGTGTTCTCCGTAATTTCCAAACGACAGCCTGGATTCAACCTCGCCAATCAGAGCCAGCATGTGACTCACAAAGGTGCAACTATCAAGGAGAAGGTTGCACATGTCGAAAATACCAGAAGATTAGACGGTGTATTGTGTAGCAGACATAATTCTTGCATAGATAAAAAGATAAACAAATGAAGTCTCTAGCAGAAATCCTTTAATATATTGCTCGACAGCCCATATGCACTGGCATCAGCAGGGCAACTCACAAGCTTCAAATGCATCTGCATTGGTAGCGCAACTCACACACTACAGCAAAGTCACACAACTACCACATTCCCACAGTTCTCTGGTTTTTTTTTGGGAGCTAGGTAAGCCCAAAAAGGGTTATACGTAAACCAATATTTTTCTCAGAATTTATTAACCCAACAAGTTCATTCATGACTGAATTCACGTATTCATATTTACATAAACAAGTATACACATATATAGCCAGATATACAAATCTATGGCCTCTTACAAACTGCAGAAGGCTCCCAAGGAGAAAACCTTCCTCCTTCTCACACTCACTTCCCTTTTCTTCTCTAAAACTTCTTCTGTTTATACAATTTAAAAAAATCATTAAATTAAATGCTCAATCCCCTTAGTATCTCAACAAATCCCTAAATCTCTCAACATCCCTAAAAGATAGATTCTCATCCCTAAGACTTAGAAACTAATTCCAACTTAGGCTCCCTCATTAATTCTAACTCTATTTTTTCTCATATTTCTTAAAAGAATATTTACAAAATCCTCACTCTCTCCTATTTTATTAAAAATAAAAAATTAATTAAAAAAATATTAAGAATTGTCACACCCCCTTTAATCACATACTTACAATGAAAAAAATGGTCTTGATGCTCCTGCATCAGTTGTTCTGCAATGTCTGATGTGTCCAACAATGGTGGGAAGTATGGTCTAAGGCAGTGTGCACTGAAAATTAGGTGCAGGCCAACGAATGGGGGAATTCTGAGGTTAAATGAATTGTCTCCCACAGTCTTAGTAATGGTGTAAGGACCATATTAGAGTGGTCTAAGTTTCCAATAGGCTCCGATAAGGTGTTCCTTCTACAAATGCAAACAGACTTTGTCGTCGACCTGAAAATTGTGTGGCACCTGATGTTGATCATGTCGTTTCTTGTAATTTACATTTGATTTATCCAAAATGTCGTGGATCTATTGGCGGATGTGTTGAATGTGCTCAATGAAGTTTTCTGCCTTGTCGGCTTCATATTAGACATGAGCTGAATCTTCCTGAGTGGCTACAAATGGTATGACCACATCAATGGGACATAGTGGCTAGAATCCCAAGTCCACCTAAAAAGGGTTGTCGCCAGTCAAGCTATGGAGAGCCCAATTAAAACTATGTTGGACATAGGGGAGGCTCTCATCCCATGTGCATGGATTCTTTTAGTTGTACATGTGTAAAATGTACGATCATTCTATTGACGACCTATGTCTGGCCATTAGTTTGGGGATGGAAGGTTGTGGACTTAGTGAGCTCAGTGTCCTGCATAAACCAGAGATTGGACCAAAATCTACTGAGGAACTTGTTGTCCCCATCTGATATGATATATTGTGGGATCCCAAAGTGTATCCACAATTGTTTAAAGAAGATTTTAGTAGTGGCTTCTATTGTGATATTCTTGTTGTAGGCTGCCATAATGGCCATCTTCAAGAATCTATCGACAACCACAAAAACACAGTTGTTGCCATGCTTAGTAGAAGGAAGGCTCGACATGTAATCCACGGAGATGGATTCGCAAGGTTGACTAGGGGTAGGTAGCGAAGTATAGAGACCTTGATTCTTGATGATTAGTTTGGAAATGATGGAGCCAGTGCAGGATTTGATGTACTTCTCGACATCCTGTCGAAGATTCAGTCAATAGAAATACTTCTGTAGTACTGCCACTATTTTCTCGACCCCGAAATGCCTAGCGACCCCACTGTAGGAAGCTTCCTAAATCATCTTGGCACACTCGCTTGAAGGAACAAGAATGTGTCCCAGGTGGCATAAAAGTGCATCTTGGAGGTGAAAATATGGAACTTGCTGACCCTCCAAGAGTGTCTGGTATGTCTCGTTGAATTTTGGGTCGCTTTTGTAGAGATGTGGCTAATCAGAAGTCTCGTGCCCACAAGAGTTGAGCACAATGGTTTACGCCATGATTGGTGGTCAGCCGAGGTAGTCTGCAACATTATTGGTGCTTCCCTTCCTGTACTTAATATTCAAATGGAACTATTTCCAAGTATGTGGACCACTTATGATGGTGACCATTCTGCAAATTCCTTTGTGTCTGTATGAACTGCAGGGGTCAGTGGTATGTGTGGATGACCGTTTCCTTCCCAAAAATGTAATGCTTACATTGTTGTTAGGCCTACACAATGGAGTACATCTCTTTGTCATAAGCAGGATACTGCTCGACTATGTTTGAAAGTGTCTCACTATGATATGCCACTGGATGCCCCTGTTGAGTAAGGATGCCCCAATAACATAGTCAGAGGCATCTATCTCGATCTCAAATGGTTATTTCGAGTCTAGTAATGTGAGCACTGGTGCAGAGCAGAGGCAATGTTTCAACTTTGTAAACACCTTTTGTTGAGAATTAGACCAAAATAATTTTTCTTTCACTCCTCCCTTGGTGACTTGACTCAAGGGCTAAATGATATGAGAGAACCCCAACATTAACCTACGATAGAAATTGGCAAGACCTAGAAAGCTATGGAGCTCTGTCAGAGTGGTTGGTACACATGCACCCCCATTCATCAATAATATATCCAAGATACTAAACCTGGGTCATGCCAAAAGTGCATTACTCCAAATTGGCACACAACTTGTGGTGTCGTAGTGTTTGGAGAACCTGTCGAATGTGGTGGAGGTGCTCTTCCCAACTCTAGATGAAAATCAGGATGTCATCCAAGTATAACACTACAAATGAAATCATGAATGACCGCGAGATGTCATCCATCAGCCCCATGAAGGTTGCAGGAGCATTCATGAACTCGAAAGGCATAATCATCCATTTGAAAAGGCCCTCCTTAGCTTTGAATGCAATCTTCCACACATCAGAGGGTTCGATTGGTATCTAGTGATATCTGAACTTCAATTCCATCTTGTTGAAATATTTTTTGCCCTTGAGCTGGTCCAAAAGGTCATCAATCCATGGGATTAGGTACCTATTCCGGACAATGATCTTGTTTAGTGCCCGATAATCAATACAGAGTCTCCAAGTCCCATCGTTCTTCTGCACCAACATGATCGGGCTCCCACAAGGTGATGAACTCGGTCGGATGTGACCTTTCTACAAAAACACCCGAATCTACTTCTTGATTTCATCGTTCTCCATAACAAAGTGCTGATAGATTGGTCCATTGAGAAACAATGAACTTGGGGTCAGATCGATGGATTTCTTGACTTGATAGTGCAGAGGCACCCTTGCGGGGGAGGTGAAGATGTCCTCGTACTCCTCCAAGACCTTGTCCATCTGTTTTTGTCATGCGGAGGGGTCCTGTCTAGAGGTTGTGGCCACCATCTTCTTATTTCCATGAGGGCATATCATCATGAAAAAAATCTGAGTTTTGGAAATGAGCTTACTGCATTGTTTTGCAGTAACCAAAGAGATGACGGTAGGCGATTCTACCTCTTGTGTCCTGTATAACTTATTTTCCAAGGTAAAAATAGAAGCACGAGGCCTTGACTCATACACAACATGGCACTTCCACAAGTATGGTTGGCCTAATAATACATCACAAACATCAAGAGGAGAAATGTAACATAATACCTCATCCGCAAAGGGCTTGATGCTGTATACAAGATGGCACTACTGGTTGACATGAAGATCCCTTCCTTAGTGAAACCACCCGATGGTGTATGGTTGTGGGTGTGCTATGGTTAGTGGGCCCTACCACTTCACGACCTCTTCTGAAATGAGGTTCTTTTGGCTCCCATTATCGACAATGAACTATAGAGGGGAATTCTTTACCCCCTTCTAGGAATGGAAGAGGCGCTAGTCCTCCTCTAGGTCTTCGGTTTCCTCCTTCTAGATCTTCTTGGTGGCAACAATGGTGGTGGGCTATGCATTGATAATATGCTTCCATTTTTCATTCCCCTTGTCGGGTTTTGACTTGGAGTCAGAACATGCATCTGATTCAGAAGTCTTCAACTCGGCCACCACTGACTTCTTGGCCCAACACTCACTTGTGTTATGAGTGGAGATCTTATGGAAATCACACCACTTTTGCATGTCCTTCTTTCGCTTCGCGGTGTTATTATTTTCTTGTGTCTTTGGTGGGTTGTATTGGGCCACCCTGCCTTGGATTTGTCCTTTGTTCTGTAGTTTGGGGGCACCTTTCCATTGCTTTGAGTTCACAAATCCAAAGTATCGCCTTTTCTGTTTAAGCTTATGCTTGGTCTTGAAAGCATATCGGTACGTTGTGTCGAGCGAGGCAATGTCCAGGAACTCCATCTCATCCTGGATGTACTTGTGTAGGAAGCTATTTTACTTGAGTGCCAAATGTTTCTCAGAATCCTTGATACCCAACTTCATGCTAAGGGTATGAGAAACATTAGTAAACTCTGGCACATCATGGTCCTTCCCTATCGAAGCGTGGTCCACTTTATGTATTTATCTGCATAGATCCCAACAAGGTAGTACTACTCCTTGATGGTGTCACAGAATGAATTCCAAGTGGGTATAGTTGAAAATAGTGAAGGCATGCTTTCATCCTTCTTCTCAAAGTAGGTTTCCCACTAGTCCTTGACGTGGGGGGTGGCTTTGAGAAGAGTAAAAGTAATATTTTCCCAGCTGGAAAAATCATGAATAGAAAAATATCCTTCTAGTAGACTTAACCATTTATCTACAACATTTTCATATATTTAGCCCTCAAATATGGGAATGTGAAAGTTTACTTGTACCTTAAAAGGAGTGGCCCCTCTAGAGTGGTTGTTGGATGTGGATGTATCGTCAGTGGGCAATCGTTGAAGGATCTGGTCAAAGTTATCCATCATCACATTCTATTGTTTCTCGAGGGCCTCCTTGAGAAATATTTTGATAGGATCTCCTGCTCCCTCATCTTTATTTCCCCCCCCCTTGGGCATCCATCGGGGTTTGCGAGGTTGATCTTGCAAAGGTTCAACCGAATCGAGCCCTAACTCATTATACCTTGACCTTGTTGGGGACACGCAAAGAAGGATCGAGAAAGAACAAACCACTATGATACCACTGATATGAATATAAACAGGAACAAAACAAATTATAGATATAACCAGAAACACAGAGATGTAGCAGAAATAAAACTTCATTTCATTAATATCAAAGAACTGAAATATGCTTACTTACAAAATGGAAATAAACTAGCTTGGGCAATGGTAGCTTATCATTGATAAGAGATGAGGCTACTACATGCCTCTAAATTGTGTTACAATGAGGCTTGAGGCCCTATTTATTATTGAGAAACAATGGAAAACCCCAAACATCCAAAAACATAACTCTAGGAGATGAAACACCAAACTATGGGCCCCGTTGGGGTAAATTGGTACATCAAATTCCTGGGGTCACAACTTTGGCATATTATCTCCATTTTATGCACGATATTCCTTGTTAGAAAGATCTATCCAAGGACTAAAACTACTGATAGGGAATGCATATTTTAAAACTCACATTCACCACTGTTGATTTTCCAAAAAAGTGACATTTAGGGCCTCAAAATGGCTCTGGAAGTTCACGACTAGAAAAACTCTCAAAAATAGTAAATTGTGCTACAATTAAGGAAATTGAAAAACTGAAAGAAAGAATGGTGGGGGTCCAAGAGTAATAGGCGGGTGGCCACCAATATCCACTTGGATCAAAACTACTCATAGGCTGAGAGAAATATTTTTTATGATGAAAAAACACATTTTCCATCCTAGCTGACTTGAGCCAACTTGTGTAGGTTGTTATGTCCCTTCATGAGACGTGTATTTTAGTTGGAGGACGAAATCACTATAAATAAAAGTCTTAACACTTCATTTCTCATCATCATTTTTCGGTGGAGATCATTTCAAAACATAACACTGTAAGAAAATTTAAGAGCATATCACAGTAAGGACACCAAGAAAGGATTGAAGGATTAATTGCTTGGGGTATATCTGATCTAGAATATCTATATCTCAATGTTACTACTACTGAAAGAACCATAGTCTAAAATTAACTAAAAACTTATGACGACATAAAAACTCATGGAATGTCATCTCCTCAACTCAGATTTATTTTACTAGCATGAAGACTGATGTGGCTTGGGTTGGAGGATTGATTTCATACCTTTTATCATTGCAATAAGAAAGATACCTATAGGGTTGCAGAACCTTTACTGTTGCAGCCTCATACAAGACTTTGGAGGCTGGGATATTCTCAGACAACTACCTATCTCTTTGTTTTATGGTCTATGGAAACTTGCATCACTTACAAAAGTTTGGACCTAGCTCAGACATATTTGTGAAGAGGCTCAAATTTTCACACCTAAGGGCTTGGACCTGTGGAGGAGGCTTGGATATGTGGAGAGTTATACCTCAATAATTTCAGGAACTCTAGAATAAAAGGCTTGGTGGTTGGAAAATTCTTGGCATCCTTTTGAGAGCATCATCTTGAAGTAAGGGTACAGTTGTAGAAGGACTGATTAAACAGGTTTAAGGGGGTTGTTTTTATAAGTTCATGTGCAAACCTACTGAAGACACCATTGAAGCAACATTATTGAATATTTCTAAGATGGAAGGTTCCTCTTGTTGAAGAAATTATTGGTGCATCTTTTAGAACTTAAGAAGCCCTCTTGGAGATATTTTTTGGCGAAGCCCTTGGCAACATTTTTGAGTTACCCTTGTTAGAGCATCTTAAAGACAATTTTGAAGACAACATTGGAGCATCTATTGAGGATCTTGTGGAGAAATATCCTATTGGGTAAGAATTGTTGAAGTCTTAGTAAAGCAACTTGTTAAAGGACAATGTTTGCAGACCCCTATTGGATACCTTTGCAGTGTTAAATCGCTATCAAGGCAAGTGTTTTGAGAAAATATTTTTGGGACAAGCATTGTTGAAGATCCTTTTTTTAGATGCCGCCATTGAAGAAATTATTGAATACCCATGTTGAAGCCATCATGAGGTGACCTTGGAGACTTTTTTTGGGTGACATGAAGAGAAGTGGTGATACCTTCTGAGAAGACAAGGTATTCATTGATGAAGTGTTGGAAGCAGGATCCCCCAAGGGTAGTTTTGGGGCTAAAAGACAATGTTTGAACAAAATTTTGTAATAAGATTGTATATACTCTGCATTTTGTGGTCATAGATCACGAAGGTGTCATGTGTCAAAAAGGGTAGTCCACCTTTAGTTTTATAAAGTAAAGTCAGTTGTAAGAGATCTAGCCATGGTCTGTAGACCATGGGATTATATAAAAAGAGCTAAGCTCTAAGTAGTTAGAATAATCAATACAATGATGAATTATGTAAGAGAGTCGTAGCTCTAAAGAAAAAGTTCTAAATCTTGGGTCATAGCGTAGGTATAGGCTCTGCAACTGAGTGTGCAGAGGCATAGGGTAGAAGTCCGCAACTGAGTCTGCGGGCCCCTGCAGCTGTGTGTGCAGGGTGGACAAAGTTTGTAAACACTTGGAAGATATTAATAAAGAGAGATATTCTGCAATTTCTGGGTCTTTGTTTTGTTGATGCATCTGGATATTTTATGTATGAATTTCCTTTATTATGCTTATATGATGTGTGAATGACTGCAATTGCATTGAATTATTGAACGCATTTACGAATATATGTTTATACGGTGTTAACTATAGTTATTTGATAAGATAAGAAAGTCACTTAAATTAATTGGGGAATCTCCAAAACACGCTTCCATAGTACCACGAAAGCATTTAAGCAGTAGGCTATGGTTGTGCGAAGGTCAATCATACCCTTTCGCACAAGTATTGAAGGATGAAATAGAGGGCTCTTCTTGCAAGCCCTATAGCAAATTGACTTGCTTGAAGGCAGGAATAGAGGGAACCAAACGACATCACAACCATCTTAGGGTGTGTAAACTTGGTTCCAGCATCCCCCCATACTCCTTGGGGTGAGACTTCGATCCGTGTTTCGCAGGTTGATTCCGAAAGGGCTAGTAGTGTAGGGATTTGTTTGGCTAATTAACGTTGAACTTGGGTCAGGCCCCCTCAAGCCAACAAATGGTTCCATTTCCGGGATTAGAATCGGCATAAGAGATGTGTGATTTCGTATCACTAGAATCCAACTAAGAAAGAGATCGAAGACTAGTTGGATAGGAAGATCCACGAGTTTGCAGCACATGAGAACAAAAACCCACCACTGACAAAGGGACAGTGGTTGGACAGATACCTGTAGAAAAAGATCCACAAGATCTTTTTCTGCTCCTTCCTTGTTGAGTTATATGGGTGGATTATGAAGCTAGAAGATAGCCAAGGAAGGTGCAAACTTGACGGTCCTATTGTTTGGACCAAAGAGCTAATATAAAAATTCGAAGCATCTGAGGACAAGATCGCCTGTGCTTTCGGTCATTGGCTTGATTGCATCATAGGAGGATTTGTGACTAAATTTGCAGTCGACACCTCAGTCATCTACAGTGAGGTGGAGCAACGCTTGTTCAAAGGACCATGAGGTAAGTACGTGAAATATTTGAATACTTGGATTAAAATGATATTGTACAAAAAACAGGTTATGCAACTACCTTGATGTTCGGAACTACGTGAAGTGGAAAGACATACATGAACGAAGGAAAAAAGGGTCCCGAATATAGTCCATTGATCTCACCTCTGCGAGGTGACAAAGAAGGGATAGCAAAGGTTTCTCCACAGAGTGCTATTCAGTTAATAAGACAAGGATTCTCGTGAATACCTCCTCCACCCACACCACCTCCAACCTCACCATCATTGCCTCCAACTTCACTAGTACCACCCCCATCTCCACCAAAGTTCAGTATGGAAAACTTAGTCAAGCTGCCTTTGTTCAAAGGCCTAGGGGATGAGGACCTAGACCAATTCTAGTCTGTTGTGAAAGCTCTATGGAAGCTCAAGGTGTTACAGATGATCATATAAAAAAGTTGACATTGGTTAGTTCTCAGCAAGATCTTGCGCTAACCAGGTATATTATGTACTCTAATGAAAACCTGAATGCTGAAGTGGTAGACATCTAGACAACATTGAATAGAGAGTTCAGTAGGTCTAAATCTAAGGCGCAGTTGATTATGGGATTCAAGGAGATCGTGATGCAACCAGGCGAGACACCTTGGGAACTAGATTAGAGGTTGAAGAGTACAATCCACGAACCCAACATGAACTTTACAAACAGACATCATCGTGAATGGTTTATGGCTTTTCTCCTGCCACACTTAAGGGTCGTGTTGTGACAATAGACGATAACGATGCAGGCGGAGGCCTTGGAGATTGCCATGAGACTACATGGAACTTCGATGCAAGTTCCAAATCTATGGGTTCAACAGATCCATGTGTAGTTGAAGAATTTGTGTCTTGAGATGAAAATTCTTAAGTAGGATAGGATGGTTTGACCTGACGTGCGCGAAGAGGTATGGTGCTTGAAATGCAAGAGTCGGGGTCATGAAAAATACCATTGCCCGGTCTTTGTGAACTATATTGCAGGAGGAGGGCCGATGCCTTTGAGGCTAGAAGGTTAAGCAGGACCTAGCGCAGGGACTGCATTATGGTGCGCTATATGTTAGGTAGTGGGAAAACATGCCACAGATAACTGTCACTTGCTACAGAATTTTGTACAAACACTCCAACAATTGTTTTGTAAATTTTATAGAATGGTATGGAAAGATGAGCATACTTTCAGAAGTTATGAATTAATGATGGATAGAACTCCTACCTATAGGGTTCAGGCCGAAATGCGACCCCTGACCAGAGTGTAGGGATGGTGCAGACAGGGTTTTAGGGGCACGGGCGAGGCTGAGGCCGAGGAGGACCTATCAGAAGTCGAGGAAAGTTGATCTGCTACAATTGCGGAGGACTGAGACATTATGCCCATGATTTCACTAACTCGACACGTCCATCGTGCAAGTATTGCACACTGTTTGATCATGAAACGAAAGGCTTTCCTACACTGATAGTGATGATATGTGACAAGGGGGCACTACCACCTCTGCTGAATCAGAACCTACAGATGATGAGGCTTGAGCCGTGCGAAGAGGATTCAAAAGTAAATATAGTGCTCAAGAGTGGAATTGCGACAAGAGATGACAAGGGGAAACATCCAGAAGAGAGTACATGGGTCTGTAAAGCTCTGATGAAGGAGGTTGAGTTCGATTTGGAGAGTGCACGTGAAAACTTTGTGGAAGCTAAGAAGATATTTGTTGAGGCTTCCACCTTAGGAAGTAAGGATAAGCCTGATCCAGATATGGACCCCTCTATGCTCACAACTTTCCTAGAGACATGTATGAAGTTACTGCGTGATAGTAAGGCCATGAAAGGGTTACAAGAGCTCATCAATATATGCATTGGAACCGTGTTGGGTGATCCATGCATAGTGGGAAATATTTGGCAAGCATAAAACAAGGACAGGATGGGAGATGAGATTGATTGCGCAGATAGGAGAGTATGAAATGGATCAGGTTATTTTGGACCTAGGATCAGATGCGAATGTCCTACCAAAGAAAACTTGGGAACGAATGGGAAGACCCATACTGTAATGGTCTTCGATTCAGCTGAGGATGGAAAATCAGCAGAAGATCATCCCCATGGGGCAGTTGCAGGGGGTGACTGTGGATATTGAAGGTGCGACTTGACTTGCTGATTTTGAAGTTGTAGAGATAGTAGATTGTAGCAATCCCTATCCTGTACTCTTGGGAATTGACTGGGCTACTAATATGAATGGGGTAATCAAACTAAAGAATAAAAAGATGATATTTGAGAATAAACCGCTACGTGTAATAGTACCACTAGATCCTACTAAAGGATCGCACTATACGGAACTAGTATGTGATTATGAGAGTGATGACAATTTGGACTGTATCTATAAGATAACAATGTGAGACCAATATTGGGTGAATCCCATTGTGGATGGAAGAATTACTTGGGATCGTGAGAGTTCCTGAAATTCAAACTCTGATGAAGAGATAGAACTCTGGCAGAATTGCTCACATGAAGTAACTACGTTGAATTGCAACATGATGACCCAACCGCTGCATTGTGTGTCCTCAGAGGTAAGAAATCTGCCTACTTATGATGGCCTGAATGAGGTAGATATATTTTTGGATGCATTTGAAAGAGAGGTACTAGAAAAAAAGTGCTTTCAGGCATTAGACTAGGCACTGCACACTATGCCTGCAAGTTGGTGGGGTACGCATAAGGGGAGCTTTGATGATTGGCACGAATGTAGGAGGATGATGAGAACACAATTTGAGAAGCCTAAAATGTGAATGACAGACAAGTATGATGGGCAAGATGATCCACACGTGCATTTGGCCAAATGGGCCCAGGCTTACGGAGAAAATCCACAACCTGAGTGGGTGCACTTGTTCTATCATACCCTGGATGTTGTTCCGATGAATTTGTATGTAGAAATTGGGCTCCGCCATGGTACAGGTGAATGGGATATTCTGCATGAGGGCTTTGTAATCACCTTTAGTTTTGAAGATGGGTTTCACTGCATTGATGAGGCGCTACAAGAAGTGAAAGAAGCTATCTTCTGGATACCACAAGATCCTTTGGACCTGGTTCAGCCTGAGTGGGCTACTAGGCTAAGTCACGCATTGGAATTCTATAACATGACTGGTGAAGAAGAAGATGAGGATCCACGGAAGATCAAAATTTCAGAAACAGAAGGTCACAGCGAGGTTAAAGGACCACATATTGAGAACCTCGATATAACTGTGCCATTGAAAACAAAACAAGTCAACATTGGTATGGAGGAAGAAGCCAAATTCACAAAGATTGGAGGCTATTGGGATGACACGATGGTGGATAAGGTCGCTTAATTGCTCCGTGAATACTTGGATTGATTCCCTACAAAGTTTAAAGATCTAAAGGGGATAATCAGGGACCTAGGAATGATGAATATTACGTTGAAGCCCAATGCAAAGACGGTTAAGAAAAGACCTTTCCGTCTCAATCTGAAATATAAGGAAAATATCTGCTTGGAGCTAGACAAGATGCTCGCGACAGACATCATTGAGCCTATGGAAGAATCTGACTGGGTGAGCCGAATGGTGGTTCAGGAGAAAAATCAGAAGGATGAAATAAGAATATGTGTGGATCTCAGAAAGTTGAATGATTCTTGTGTACATAATCCTTTCCCGACTCCGTTCATTGATGAAGTGCTAGACAATGTAGGTGGCCAAGAAGCATATTTTCTCACTGATGGGTTCTTTGGATACCACCAAATCAAAATTGCACTAGAGAATAGGAGCAAGACAACCTTCGTGACTGAGTGGGGTTGTTTTCAGTACAATGTAATGCCATTTTGATTGAAGAATGAGTCAATGAAGGAGAAATTCAAGCTAGTGAATAAGCCGCACGGGTACGCTATCTCTAGCATCTGTGACCTTGCTGTGAAGGTAGAAATGCAAATCCTCGCAAGGAATATGATGCGGAAGTTTCACGTTGACGAGGTGCCAACGCTTGTCATCGTGCTCACACGTAGTGTGTTGAAGGAGTCCAGTTTAACCGGTCGGACTACCTTTGCGGAGAGTTCCTGGCAAACTTCCGTGAAGTAGAAGAGCTCAACAAGGCATTCTACTATGCGTGGCTCTTGTTATCAATTGTGCTAGTAGCATGGGAGCTACCAGAAGACAGATAGTTCTCGTCAGTCGTGCCAGATCTCCATGAAGTAGCGAAGTATGCTTCACTGTGGGTGACCAAGGATGCACAGTGAGTTTGGGGCATCAAGATCTTATGGATCTTGATGGAGATAAATATTAAGATGGCCATCAATCACAAGCCACGATTGTCGCCCATGATGTACGCTAACCTGCAGATTTATGTCGAGTTCAAAGCTGATTTCCATCGAGTCTCCATCAGGGTGTGGAAAGACCCTACGCAGAAGTGGTACGACTTACCGTAAGTTGCCACAAATGACACCATTGATGCGGTGCTTGATCAATGGCCGGCGGAGTGGCGCACTACCACGAACTTGGCAGTAGGTGGAAGCAAGTCTACCACATAGAAGAAGAAAGAGGAGGCCAAGCTGAAGATGGCACAACTAATCGAGAAGAGGAAAAACAAGGCCATTGAGAAGGCCCAGGCAGAGTAGGTAGGGAAACAGGCAGGAAAACAGACAGGTGGAGTAGAGTGGGGCTTTGACAAAGGCACGAGGTTGCCTTTGCCTGAGATGGAAGAGGAAGAAACAAAACATCATGGTGTGGACCCTCACGCGACGTTCACCTGCATTAAGTGCGCAAGAGAGCTAGAGAAGGGAGGGTCTAGAGAGAAATCCAAGGCAATCAAGACCTCGCTGGACCCTATCACATTGACGGAGGGTGACTTACATGATATCAGTGACGTAGTCAAAGATGTCACTGTGGAGGCCTTGCAACAATTTGACCAACAACAAAAAATCATCCTAGGGGCCATCCAGACTAGGTTGTAAGAGTTGCAGACCTGCGCATCGCAATCTGGCACAGTGTCTACCATCTTGGCTATCGGCAATTCAGAGGCTATCGATATGCTACACACGAAGGCTTCCAGTGTGATAGTGTTGTCAGATGGAGCATTGATAGTAGAAAATGAGGCTCACAGGCCCACTATTAGCAACTTGAAGGGAGTTGGGCTTAACCTGGCAGTGCTTCTGCACGAAGCACTCTACCTCTTGTAGGATGGTGTAATTGCAGGACTGAGGGCCGTAGAGCATCGTGCCCTCCAGGTAATCATCTAACAACAGATCAACAATGAACAAATGGCCCTACAGAGAAGAACTACCATCGTTGTTGAGACTGAGGCGACCAACCAAAGCAAGAAGATTATGCAAGTTGTTGAGGAGGCATGCATAATGGTCCCAAAATTGGCCATTCTAGAGGAAGAGCTAGTCGAGGTATGCATCTGCAAATTGGCCACAGGGTGTGAGACACTCGGAATGATATGGTGCGGGTTCAGTTGGAGTTGAACCTACAAATTACAGATCTTTAGTTGAGGTACCAACCTTCAACACCACCAAAGGTAAAGGAACAATGGGCAGCCATTGTCACAGAAGTAGTCGCATCGGTGGAGAGTGCAGTAGTAGATTGTATGTAGTTGTTCGAGCAATCATTTGAGGTCCTGAAAAGCTTGCAGGAGGACCCAAATATACAGAGGCTGGAGATGAAAGTGCGCGATCTACAACAATTATACGGAAGTTAAGGGCACAACGCGAGTTGTCGCGCTAAGATAGAGGCTAGCCAAGCTGTAGGAAGCCAAGAAGCTGAAGGAACAGGTGGATGCAGCGTTGCACAAGGAAGAACTGTTGAAGGTGCAACTAAAGCCTTGGCTGGAGGAAGCTTACACTGTCACATGAAATATTGAAGGCAAGCTTGTGACTCTGCACGTGATGCAATAAAATCTTTAGGCTGACAGCGCATGAGTAGTGACTGAGAAGACAATGGAAGATGTGAAGTAGGCAGCAGCTTTGTGCATGACTAAGGTAGGGGTCATACAGGTCGAGCTAGATGGGCTTTGCGTAAAGATCTTCGTGCCTACCGAGTGACTAGAGGGTGAGTCACGATGTTTGTGTTGGGGGCTTGTTGGGATCGAGATCCCCCAAGGGAAGTTTTGGGGCTAAAAGCCCATGTTCGAGTCAAATTTTGTAATAATATTGTAAAGACTCCACATTTTGTTGTTGCGGAGTTCGAAGGTGTCATGTGTCAAAAAGGATATCATGCCCTTAGTTTTGTGAAGTAAAGTTGGTTGTAAGAGATGTATAAAAAGAGCTAAGCTCTAAGTAATTAGAATAATGAATACAATGATGAATTATGTAAGAGAGTCATAGCTCCGAAGAAAAAGGTCTAAGTCCTGGGTCATAGCGTAGGTAGAGGCTTTGTAGCTGAGTGCGCAGAGGCCTAGGGTAGAAGTCTGTAGCTGAGTGCACAGGCACCTGCAGCTGTGTATGCAGGGTGGACAAAGTTTTTAAACACTTGCAAGATATTAATAAAGAGAGATAGTCCGCAATTTCTGGGTCTTTGTTCTATTGATGAATCTGGATATTTTATGTATGAATTTCCTTTATTATGCTTATATGATGCACGAATGACTGCAATTGCATTGACTAATTGAACTCATTTTCAAACATATGTTTACACGGTGTTAACTATAGTTGTTTGATAAGATAAGCAAGTCACTTAGATTAATTGGGGAATCTCCATGGAACGCTGCCATAGCAGCGTGAAAGCATATGAGCAACAGGCTAAGGCTATGCAAAGGTTGATCATACAATTTCACAGAGGTATTGAAGGACGAAATAGAGGGATTGTCTTGTAAACCTTAGAGAAAAGTGACCTATGTGAAGGAAAGAATAGAGGGACCCAATGACATCACAACCATCTCAGGGTGTGGAAACTTGGTTCCAGTATCCCCCCATACTACTTCGGGTGAGACTTCGATCCGCGCTCCTTGGGCTAATGATGAAAAGGCTAGTAGTGTAGGGATTTGTTTGGCTAATTAACGTTGAACCTGGGTCAGGCCCCCTCAAGCCAACATGAAGTGATTTTGAGAAGGCATTGCTGAAGAGATTGACAGGGCTCGTTGGAAAAGATATTGGGAGTCATGAAGAATCATCAAAATTATCTTGACAAAATGAAACTAGAGGTTGGAGCCTCATAGAGACAAGGTTGGTTCCTTGTAAGATAGGGTTGGAGCCCTAGAAGATAGGAGTCCTCAAGATACTAGGTTGGAGCCTATATCGGAGATAGGGTTGGAGCCCTAGAGGTTGGTGCCTCAAAGTGACAAGGTTGGAGCCTTGGGAAGTCCAAGTTGGTGCTTGGAAAAATACAAGTTGGAGCCTAGGAGATTGAAGATTAGTGTCTTCATCTAGGGTTGGATACGTACACATTATTGTATTGGATTTGTTGTAAATAAGAGATTAATAGAAGTATTTAGTCTTATTGTCCATTTTGTGTTATAATTATAAGCGATCTAACCTGTAAAAATAACAATTGAAAAGAAATAATGATTCACCCCACCTCTCATTATTTTCAACAATTGGTATAAGAGCCAGTACCTTCACTCAAATCCTAACAACTTGAATGTTCATCCTTAGAACAAAAATATAAAATCCAATCAAGAAAGACTCAAATCCTTCTAAATATATCTCTTCCTCATCTGTGAAAAATGAAGACAATCAAATTGGGAAAGTTCCATTGTTCAATGGAAACTTTGATATATGAAAAATGAGAATGAGGAATTTCTAAATGGGTCAAGGCATTGAAGTATGGGAATAAATGGTTACTGAAAGCATGATGGAAGGAGAATCCAAGAGCAATGAAGGTAATCTTGAATGGGCTACTAGATCCTATAAAGGCTAAAGTGGAAAAATGTTCATGGAAGAAGTATCATACGACCTTGCTATAGGGTTTTCAGTAGGACTGCATAGGAAGAAGAAAGTGCCATGGTCCACTCTTCCTTTGTGGATCAAATTATACGAGATTAAGAGCTTGAAATATGTAGATGCTAAGGTTAAGGGCATAGTGAAGTTAGAGTTCGGAAATAAGAATTTTAATTTGTGTGATCCTAACAGTATTTGAAAGGACCACTGTACGTGAGTTTACTTTTTGTGGATCAATAGGACATTTCATTATACAGAGGAGGACCCTTGCAAGTACTAATACACTACCTCCATACTCAATGATATAGTTAGTATAGAAAGGACTTAGACAGATTCTCTAAATATAGTAGTAGCTTCAGAAACAACAACAACAAAAGGAAGCAATTCAATGCAGGACAAGGGAAAGATGAAGATTGTTGACAATTAAAAGGGAGAGAAAATCTACAAAATTAGGGAAGATCCTATCCTTGAGAAGGTAGCTTTGGCAGAAAAAATAAAGAGGGAGCAATGGATCAAGAGAGCAGAGTGGAGGAAGAGAGAAAAGTAGAGGTTGTAGGAAGTAGAATTGAAGCTGCAGGAGACAAAGAAGAAGATGAAGGAAGAACAGTAGTTGAGGAGGAGAGAACGAGAAGAGAAGAAATAAGCAGGAAGAAGAAAAAAGTCAATGCGTGATGATGGAAGAAACAATTCCCATACAGGTTGAAGAGTTGGAATAGCCAACAATAAAGGAGGAAGGTGATTAGATGCAGAATTAGGAGCTTGCTCAGTAGATTGAGCAATTGATTGAAATGGCATACATGGAGTTGGAATAGGAGCCACAAAATGAAGATGTTGACCTAATGATGAGAGCACCATAAGTCATCCCTCGGTCTCCACCATCTCCACCAGTAGAGCCAATCCCGAGCGAGTAAGAAGATGTTATTCTCCTTAATTATGATCCAGTCATGGATGTGTAAAATCTATCATTTCATGAGTTCCAGAAGAAGATTGTACAAGAATGAAGGAAGAAATTTCTAGATGATCATGCATAACCTGAAATCATCAAGGAAAGGGTGATAATGTAAGACACCAGGAAGCATCCAATTGCCATTGCTGAAGCCATCTTGGCCTATGCAGGAGAAACAAGCTCAAATGTTAATTATTTGATGACTGAGAATGAACAACTGGAAAAGAACTTATAGGATGCCAAGAAAGAGGCAAAACAACTCCGAGCAACACAACATAATGAATTTTCCACATTGGGGGAGATGAGGATAGAGATATTTGTTGAAGTCACAACACTTGGAGAAACCATGCGAAAGCTCTATGATGGATTTGTCATTGTGAATAAAGCAATTGTCCATTTGCATGGCCTATAGAAGTGGAGAAAAGAGCTTTCTAAAACTCTAAAAAACATGCATGCTATTATCACCCATGTATAAGAGTGGACAATGCGGTACAAAGGGGTCTTGCTTGACTTATTGAAGAAGATGAAGCCACTAGTAGAGCTGGTGAAAGTGAAGGTATGAAAGTTGATTCAGAAAAACGAGCAGCTTGCCTCATTCATCAGTAGCACATAGACCTCATATGTGCAGATGTACAATAGTTTGGATGTCATGGTGAGAAAGCACTGGTGTTGGCTATGTCGAGCTTGACCCAGGTTCAACAGTGAGTTTAGCCAAGCAAATCCCGGTACTACTGGCCCTTTCTACAACAATTCACGAAGTGCGGACTGAGGTCTCACACGAAGTAGTATGGGAGGGTACTGGAACCAAGTTTTTGCACCCTAGGGATGTCTTGATGAGGGTTTTGGAGGTTCATCATCCTAATTTGTGCACTGTGTTGCTTCGTGCAGTGTATCTATTCTTTGCAACTCGTGCACACCTTCGTGAATACCATATTATTTTGATCTGATCCTTATTGTGCTATTATATTAGTGCTTAACTTATTTTGTGTAGGCCCAATATTCTTATTACTTGTTCAACTTTCAGATTAGCATGCATACTCGACAATATAAAAGCATAAAGATAACTAGAACATAGAAATACAGATCTGCAAATAGGTGCACAATATTCTGAATCAATCTTATCTTTATTAATACTCAAGTTTAGTTACAGACCCAACTCTGCCCTGCGCACTCAGCTGTAGGGGTCTGCGCACTTAGCTGCGGACTCTACTAGGCCTCTGCGCACTCAGCTTTAGGGGTTCATGCACTCAGCTGCAAACTCTACTAGGCCTCTGCATACTCATCTGCAGAGCCTCTACTTACCACTATGACCCAATACACTTCAGATTCACTTCTATCTTCTCACCATGCCTTTGCATCTATCTATTACTTGTCAAAACTTCGACTGACTTTACACTTAGAGCCTTCCTCTATTTATACAATCCCATTGTTCGCGGATCATGGGTAGGTCGACACACTTTACATTAAATTACATTATCTTAGGGTGGACAACCCTAGACTCTCATGCTCTGGGCCCGAATTTTGCAGGGTCTTTACATTACACTTTACCAAAACTCAGGCTTCAAGCCCCAAAAACATGCTATGGGGGGATCTGCTACCCAACAGGCCCCCAACACAATCACCGTGACTTGTCCTGAGTCACTTTGCTGGTGTGGCAATCTTTGCACTAAGTCCTTCCAACTGTGTTTGGGCTGCGCGAAGGTTCGCAGTGCACTACTCTGCCATTTGTTGGATTCGCTCTGCTCGCTCGGCTGAATGCTCACTTTCAGGGTCAAATCCCTGTCTTAGGTCATGCACTACTTTCATTTGTGCAAGTTTTCCTTCGATGTCAGTCGTGATGAGGAAGGCCTCATAAATCCAAGGCTATACACGTGCTTTAAGTACTACCTCTTTTTGGCACGCTGTGTCCACTTTCTCCTTCAATGCCTTCGCTTGTTGTAGCATCACGAGACGCTGAGTTAGGACTACTATCTAGCTATCTCGTGCACACTATGATATTGTATTTGAAGCTCTTGCACCTCTATTTTCATCCACTGTATGGTGGGGTCCTCCTATAAGGTTGTAAGGACCCCGAAGGATTCTTCCAACAAAGTGGTGTAGCTTTGCACTGCCTATTCAATTTCTTCTAGCCCCTTTTAGATATCGTCGGTGCGCTATTCTCAAACTTCTGGGGGCATGGAGGGTTGTGCCTTTAATCGTAGTTTAGCAATTTGTAGGTTGCGGTCTAGTTGGATCCTCATAGCTTCCTCCTTTGCTTAGCAAAATCCACTAGCCAATTTTTAGATCGGCATTCCTATTAGCAGATTTGTTGCAATTTCCAGTTTTGGGATGCGGTGACATGCTTCCTCTACAGTCTGCTCCAACTACTGGTTCTGCACCACCGTTTCATCACATTGTAGGCTAAGCTGTTTGATGTTGATTCACTATTCACTTAGAATTTGCACTGCCCGTCCCTCCCTAGTGCAGAGTTCTGTCGTCGCTCCGTCCTGTAGCTGGTATAAAATATGCCGCAAAAGGGCAGCCAAGTTTAGTTCGAGTCCCTTGATTTGTCCTATTGTGGTTCTATCCTCCATGTTTTCCACTATCAGTGATCATTCCAGTAGTGCGACGGCGTTGGCCATTTTGGCCCACAACAAATGCTCTGTTGCTGATGCTCTCATGGCACCGTAGACGGCTACCGTTCCTTCTTATGGAAGTCACACCTGAAGTCCCTGCAGTTGTGCCTTGAGTGCCCCCAACACATTATGCTACTCCGTCATTGCTTCTTAGAGTACTTCCCTGGCGACCTCATGAACTATGTCACCAAAGTCATATAGATCACCCTTTGTTAGTGTTATAGGGTTCCCATCCAATTTGGAAGCCTTGGTCTTTTTCCGTGGCCCTGTTCATTTCGTAACACGTGGTCGTTCAATTGTATAGAGGTGGTGATTAGGTTCACGCCTTGTGTTGTATCGTCTTTCCCTTGTCCTGTGGTCAGGTCTGGGCCTCTTGCCTCCACCGTTGTGGTGGCCCCAGTTGCTGCTGCTTTTTCAGTGGCCTTGGTCTGCTCTGTGGTGTTCTTCACTACCTTGCAGGAAGCCCTTACCTCCTCGGCGAACTGCTCGTTCTGCTTCTGTTGTGCCAGTAGCTTGGTGACATCCTTCTGTCTTCCTATCGCTACCTCATCGTGCACTTCCAGATCCAAGGTGCGCCATTCAAGTGGCCATGAATTGAGCACCGCGAAAACAACATCATCAATTACGATGAAAGGAAGATTGGTCCAGTTCTACTCTGGATCCTTCTGCGCCTTGATATACACATTGTGCATATCCACCTTAAAGTATACAAAGCTCCACAGACTATCGTATACCATGGGGGATAGGCGTGACCGTTTGTTGATCCACATCCGTATGCTCACCTCCATGAGTATCTAGAAGATCTTGATCTCACGGATTCGCATGGCGTGCCTTCTCGCAAAGAGCGATGTGTATTTCGCTTCCTCTGGCAAGTCCTGGTCAAGAGGAGGAAACTGATTGTCCTCTGGTAATTCCCCTACAACCAAAAAGATGGATAAGATCAACCACTCGTATTGGAAGGTCTTACCCTACTCCTAGACCTCCTTGCAGTTCGTCAGGAACTCCTTGTAGAAGAATTGTGCCCAATTGAACTATATCCCTCAGTGCATTGTTCAGCCAATGCAATGACCATTGTTGGTACCTCGTTTCCGTGACATTTTCTCATCACTTTTCTTGCCAACAGTTGAGTGGCTACACAAACCCCTTTCTCTTGAATGCTAGTAATGACATAGCCCCTCTACTTTTTCTCCAACCTGTACTTCTTCTTCATGGATTCTACAAGCGCCAAGTCTCCGCTTTGGCCAACTATTTCTGCAGGGTCCCTTCCCATATAGGGAAGGCGAGAAATCCTATGAATCAGCATCGCCGTGATGGGAATCAACGCCTCTAGCCACAAGTACCCATCATGTACTAAGAAAATCAGTTTCTTGATGATGACTATCGTGATTGGTGCTTGGTGGAAGTGTGGAATCCGTAGTAGGTGGAGTAGCCCCACCTCCTCTACCCTGTGCAGCCATTTCCGTGGTTGTAGCACTATAACTAAACCCTCCTTGCTTTGTTTCATAAGTTGGCTAGTCTCTAAATGTGGGAAATTTTTGTTGTCCGTGAGGTCCCAATCTTCAAATTTCATCATGGGCACGTGGCCCAAGACTGAACCCTCAAATAGAATTCCATCTAGGAGGAGTGGGGTTTTGAGTGCACTCTTAACGGCATCGATGTCTTTGGGTACTTTTGCTTTCCCTCTCTGTGGGAGGACATATTTAGGTAGTTTTGCTGCAGCACACACTGGCTGAATGTTTTCCTCCATTTCTTCATCTGGTTCAATCTCTTCTATGAAGGCCTGGAGATCCTCCTCATCATCATCTGTCTCAAGATTAATTGTCTTTCCCTTGTCTTGCATAGATAGTTTACTGAACCATGGATTTCGAAGGACATGTGGACTAGTCCTGCTGCCTGTGGATCTTTTTTGGGCCTTGGCATCCGGTGCGATTTTGGAATTTCTGGTGCCTCCCCCACTGACGACGTAGAGCTCTGCACGGTTCCTTTGGTTTTTGACATCATTTTGATTAGAAAATCTCGTGTCTACTTCGGCAATGTCTCAAACACTAAACTTTCTCTCACAGCCTCCAAATTCGTCAGGTCCATACCCAATTGATAGCACAACAACTGAATTCTAAAAATGCCAAGGGTTGTTCGATGGAGAGAGCCACCTGTGATTTATAGGCCTTTGTGAATTAAAATTTGACTGTTCCCCGCTTATTTGGCTCATTAATGCGAGATTGGCGGAATTTAGCCCCAAATCGTTTTCTGACTTCGTGTCTTAATTTCCCGTCGTCCACTCCTTTTTCCTTAAATTGGACACCTTGTCATGAATAGTGACACAAACGATCACTTCCGAGCCTACGTGTGCGGTAGCATAGCCCCTTGTGAGCAGACGCAACCCGTGTTTCATACTGATCCTGGGTGCAACTTCCATGTCGTGCAGCCCCCATACAGACTCTTTTATAGTCTCGCGCTCTCTTTAAAATACTTGGAGTGCTAAGGATATGCTTCCTACGGATAGTTAGGTCATCTCACCATCAGTGCGAGGCTTCAAGTCACCTTCCAACCTGGTCCATGGGCCTTCCTTAGTTACCCTCACACTAGTTAGCGCCTCACGTTCTTCCTTATGCGGTGCACTTCCCTGGTTACTTTATCTGGTAAGGTGTGGTCGCAGCCATGGTAGCAGAGCCATAAATTGTTGGTGACAATCTTATAATGCGGTGGTATGGTTGCCCATAACTTGTCCTGTCCTTCTATCGACGCGTAATGATTGCGTGATTTTGGTTTCCAGTTTTCTGATTTTCGCATCCATTAACATGATTTTCTGCTTCAATCGTACCTGATCTTCTTCGAGTTCGTGAAGCTCAAGGTTCCCTCACCGAATGTCTTCTGAATCTGCATATGTTCGTCCTCGCGTGACTGCATAATCTCTTCGTTATGGTCCTTGCGTGTTGTCCCAATTATGGGAGTTATTGCATGAGGATTCTTTTCCTAAGCTACGGCCTCGACTCTGCTTGTCATCTTCAAAATCATTCTCGCACTCAGGTTCTTGTGCATGGCCCTATAGGCCCATCAAAGTGCTAGTACGCGCAGGTCCCAGTCAATTCGTTCCACCTGGTAATCTCTGTTCATAATTTTGCATAGCTTTGTGAATGCTCCAACGTCGAATATTTGTGGTGTGCATCGCTTTTCTTGCTGCTGTGTTTGGTTTTGATTTTCAATCCTTAGTCTAGGATGTGCTTGCACAGCACACGTCTGCACCCATCGACATAGGTGGGCTCGCATGCTTCTTCATCCTAGCTACGCGACCCTCATTCGATGCTTGGGGCTTCCAAATCGTAAGCACATTCTACATTCATGCCAGTTTCTAATGGTCTATTAATGTGTAGTCCACCATTGTCCGGGTGTTGTGCGCAACACCCATTCTAGCGCACCGCATTGCTGCTATTCCGGTACTGAACTTTCAAATTTGTCCAGGAATTCATCCACCATTGCCACTCCATCATATGTTGGTAGTTCCCTTGTCTCTATCATGACACAACGTAGTGATCTAATCATCATGTTGCAATTCAACGTTGTCACTTCATGCAACCGATTCTGCCAACGTTCTACTTCTTCATTTGAATTCGAAGTATAGGAGCTTTCGCGCTCCCATTAGATTCTCCCATCTGCAATTGGGTTCACCCATTCCTGGTCTCATGCTATTATCTAGTAAATACAATCCATCTCATCATCGCTTTCATCATCACACACTGGTTCGATGTAGCGCGCTCCTTCGGCTGGGTCTAGCGGCTCTACTACGTGTAGGGACTTTTTTTCGAATATCTTCTTTTGCTTCTTGAGGTTGATGATTCCATTCATATCAGTGGCCTAGTCTATTCCTAGCAATGCGGGATAAGGATTGTTGTCATCGACAATCTCTATTACCTTAAATTCTGTTTGTGTGCTCACGCCCTCGATATCAACTGTTACCCCCTGCAAGCTCCCCATGGGCAAAATCTTTTGTTGGTTCACCATTCGTAATTGAATAGTGGACAACCATAACGCAGGCCTACCCATACGTTCCCATGTTTGCTTTGATAATACATTCGCATTCGAACCCAGGTCTAGGATTACCTAATCCATTTCATACTCACCAATCTGCGCAGTCAATCTCATTTCCCTTCCAGTACGCAAGGCATGCTTTCCCAATTTCTAGGCTACGCGCAGTTCTCGCGACCCCGCGCACTGAGTGATAAGCTCTTGTAGTCCCTTCTTTGCCTTGTTGTCACGCAACAGTTTCATGCATGTCTCTAGAAAGGTAGTAAGCATAGAAGGATCCATCCCTGGCTCTGGTTGATCCTTACTACCTGAAGTGGAGGCCTCCGCAAAGCTCTTCTTAGCTTCCATGAACGTCTCCTTTGCGTGTTCTACGTAAAACTCAGGTCCCTTTATAGGAGTCTTGCGAACCCATGTATCATCCTCGGGCTGCTTCCCCTTATCCTCCCTTATGATCGCACCGGTTCTGAGCACCATGTTCACATTTGGGTCTTCTTCACGCGGTTCAGACCTCATAATTTGGATATTTTGAGTCGGAGGAGGCTGGAGTACCCCTTTCTTGCACATATATGCGATCAACGTAGGAAAATCTACCATTTAATGATCAAACTGAGCACAATATGAACAGGATACTCTCGTCGGGGAGTCTGCGTATACTTCTACAACAAATGATAATTATTTATTGTGTATTTTCCTCCTATCTGACAGATCGCGCACCATAAAATGGGTGTTGCACTTGGCCCTACCTATGCCTCTGGTCTCAATGGAATTGGCCCCCCTCCTGCCAAGTAGTTCGTGAATACTAGATAGTGGTCCTTTTCATGGCCTTGGCCTTTGCATTTTATGCACCGTACTTCCTCACACACCTCTAGCCACAGTGCCCTATCCTACTTCAAGCTCTGCATCTACAGGTAAAGATTCTGTAGTTGCACATGGATTTGTTGAACTCCTAGCCATGAATCTTGTATTGGTGTCTCATGCAACCTCATCACTGTTTCCATTGCTTTGGCCTAGGTAGAAATTTTTTGCGACAACGCCATCCTCAGGTACGGCGTTAGAGATGACATAAACCATGCATGATGCTGTGCATCAGTGAGCGTCATATTAGCCTCATGGATTGTACTCTTCAGTCACTGATCTAGATCCCAGGGGGTCTCGCCTAAAAGCATCACGATCTCTTTAAACCTGATGATTGACTGTGTCTCTGATTTCGGCCAGTTAATTTCTCTGTTTAATGCATTCTGGATCTCTGTTATCCCTGCATTTGGGTGGTCATTAGAATTCTTGATATACCATGTCAACGCACGATTCTACAGTGCACTCACCAATGTAGGCTTCTTAATGTTGTCGTTTGTGACCCATTACGCTTCCCACACTACTCTTACCATGAACCAGAATTGGTATGGATCCTCATTCTCTACTCCTCCGAATACGGGTAGCTTGATCGTGCTCACCATGCTGAACTGTGGGGTTGGTGGAGGCGGTAACTATAGAATATCGCTGCCTTATCAAACTGACCACACTTCTCGGAGAGACCCGAGTGAGGTCTTCTTCGCTCTCTCATGAAGATGACATTAAGGGATTGTTTCCTAATTCCCCACTGCCTTTGTAGATCTTTCTGCTCCATGTCATTCCAAACATTAATGTATTCGCATAACCCACTTTTCACATAATAGCATCTTAATCCAGATATTCAGAGATTTAATGTACTTACCTCATGGTCCCTTGAGAAAACATTGTTCTTCTTCGCTGTAGTTCACGATCTTGTCTATCGAAAACTTAGTGATAAATACCCCTATTATTCATCGAGTCAATGGTCCATAACTCGCGTGATCTTATCTTCTGATGCCTCTAGTCTGTGTACTAATTCTGAAGTCCACACTATCAGTTGGTCGAGCTTACACCTTCCCTGGCTATTGGCTAACCTCACAATCCAATCATACAGTTCAGAAGGAAAGGATGTGAAGAATATCTCATGGATTTCCGTATATACGTAGCGATCCGCCACCTTTTCTCGGATACCTGGGGAGTACTATTTTCCTGTGTCACAAACTCGTGAATCTTCTTGTCCAACCACTCTTCAATTTCCTTCTTTGTTGGGTTCCAGTGACATGACATCGGAAATCCCTTAGGTAGATCCTGGTCCTGACAACAGAACCATTTGTTGGCTACATGGGGCCTGAACCAGGTTTAGAAATGCGTTTAGCCAAGCAAATCCCTGTGATACTAGCCCTTTTGGCAATAGTTCGTGGAGTGTGGACTGAGGTCTCACCCGAAGTAGTATGGGAGGGTTCTGGAACCAGGTTTTCGCACCCTAGGGATGTCTTGATGAGGGTCCTGGAAGTTCATGATCCTCATCTGCGTGTTGCGCTGCTCCATGCAACGTATCTATTCTTCACAACCCATACACACCTTCGTGAATACTGTATTATTCTGATCTGATCCTTA
Organism: Pinus taeda; assembly: GCA_000404065.3. NCBI lineage: Eukaryota > Viridiplantae > Streptophyta > Pinopsida > Pinales > Pinaceae > Pinus > Pinus taeda. Next base: position 75,057 of record APFE030967405.1, read on the forward strand.
CTGTGCTATTAGATTAGTGCTTAACTTAGTTTATATGGGCCCAATATTCTTATTACTTGTTCGACTTTCAGATTAGCACACATATTCGAAAACAATATAAATGCATAAAGATAACCAAAACATAGAAATACAGAGCTAAAAACAGGCGCACAATATTCTAAATCAATCTTATCTTTATTAATACTCAAGTTTAGTTACAAATCCAACTCCGCCCTACACACTTATCTATAGGAGTCCGCACACTCAGCTGCGAACTCTACTAGGCCTCTATGCACTCAGCTATAGAGCCTCTATCTACCACTACGACCCAATACACTTCAGATTCACTTCTATCTTCTCACCATGCCTTCACATCTATCTATTACTTGTCAAGACTTAAACTGACTTTACACTTAGAGCCTCGCTCTATTTATACAATCCCATGGTCTGCGGACCATGTGTAGGCCGACACACTTTACATTAAATTACATTATCTTAGGGCGGACAACCTTAGACTCTCACGCTCCGCACCTGCATTTCGCGGGGTCTTTACGTTACACTTGACTGAAACTTGGGCTTCAAGCCCCAAAAACATGCTATGGGGGGATCCACTACCCAACAACTAGATCCCATCAATCGGATCCCTCACCGATGTTAAACCCAAGAACCAGGTCCGGTTGGAGATCGATGAGTTCTTGGAGAAACTAAGACAACAAGACACAGTGGAAGACTTAGAGTTGAATGCACAAAACATGCATAAGTTCATCGGTGGCCCTGTCAAGTGTTGAGCTAATTTATTTACAGAAATTAACACAAATATTTCTTATCAATCTGGGTTGGTAATACTTAGAGGCAAGTTCACTATATGTGAATATCTGATGTAATCAAACTTTGAAAGATAAGTTTTTCAAAAACTAAAGAAATACATATTATAATTCCAATTCATTTTTTTTAAAAAGAGGGAAAGTTGAAATGGTTCTTAACCTAAGAAGTCCAATTCTTCCTCAATTACTACTCAATGAACAGAAATTGAAAACTAATAACTTAAGATGGACAAATCATTAATGAAATAAGGCTCCTAACTTAGGAGACACTTGATATGTTTCATCATAATTCATTCACCTTAATGCCAGAAATGCATAAGAAAACTACTTGCATGTAATTAAAGGAAACTAGTTACAATTCACCAAATTAACAGAAGGAGTGCTCAACTTGAACACTTTGTTTTTCTAACTTACTAAAATGATGAATAAACTAAGATCTAATGAAATCAATCACCATACATTAACCATAAATCAATCTGAAATAAAGCATGGAAACTAGTTCTACAATAACCATATTATGGGAAAATAAAACTAGTTTAAACAAGGAAGTGTACTTAGCTTGGAATGGGGGCCCTCCACCCTTGCTTTGCACACTTTGAAGATTGATATCAGAAGCTCAAATTTAGTCACACATCCATATTATTGAACAACAAAATAGTAATAGAACAAGTCTTCAAATTAGCTCTCCAATCCAAAAGTGTCTCAGCATGAAATTATAAAAAGTCAATACATAAGCCATCAAAGTCTTGGCTTTTAAATAGAAGTCTTATGAAAAAAACTGATCTATAATCATTCCAGCAAACACATGTACTCATATCCATCTATCTAAGTCGAATTCATCAATCCCATCCCAATAGATATGGTCAATCCCATAGAATCGCAAAACTACCCTATTTCTATGGGATTTCTGAGTGACTAGTCATGATTGACTAGCACTAAATGGGCCTAATAAAGCTTGTTCTGTTCGAACTAAGCATAGCTAGCTTAGTCCTAGTTCCCAATATGTCCATTCATACATCAAATTCATGCCCAAGTGTCCTGCAACCATATCAACCATATAGCTATTATGGGAATTTCTGAATCTGTCAATTTTTGCACTTGAAACCAAATTTTCATAAAAACTTTAGAATTTGAAAAATTAAAATTAAATACCTGAATGGATATGAAATACATCAAAATGGGATGGATAAAGTGAAAAATGGATGGAAAATAGATGGATTAGTAAGTTTCCTTAAGAAAAAATAAGACCAAAATCGAGGGCCAACATCAAGGTCAAGACAATGTTGCTCATGCTTAAGAACAAGTTAGATACATGTTCCAAGGCAGTGCACCCAGGTGCCATGGAGGATAGATTCCACTTCAAGAAAGACACCGTCAAGTAGTTTGTGGACACCATCATACAGTACCAAGCTTAACACAAATATGTGACCGACAAATAACAAGTGGAGGTTGTTGAGCTGGACTTTCCCCAAACTCCATAACCATAGCATTGTGTCTTGTTAGGATGTATCTACCTTATTTTGTGTTATATGGGTATAGGCAGAAAATGTAATATTTTTTGTAATTATATTGTAAGTCAAATTACAAGTGTCAATATTGGAATATGAAAAGTCACCATGTAATGTAATGTGTCATTTAGTGAAGAAGTTGAAGAGTCATGAGGGTAGGCCAAAGGTCACAAAGGGGGGATTGAAGAGTCACCCCCCCCACTTGTTATAAATAGAACCTCATAACTCATGTAACGAGCTTTTGGGAACCAAGATTTTGGCTAGGCTTAGGCTTAGACAAGGCTTGGGAGTATTGTGAAGAGCCTTGGCTTCTCCATAGCATAGAGCGAGTACACTTCTTTGGAGGAGCATGTGTTCTTGACTGTAATGTTCCACTACTGGGGCTAGTGGTCGTCAATGGTGTATGTATGGATGGAACTTTCACTTATAATAATAAAATCTGAGCCAACAGACTTTCATGAATATGTTGTTAATATAGTATAATGTTCCACTATTGGGGCTAGTGTTCGTTAATGGTGTATGTATGGATGGAACTTTCACTTATAATAATAAAAGCTGAGCCGATAGACTTTCATGCATATGTTGTTAATATAGTAGGAATATTCTTGTTGTATTGGCAATGTAGGTTATTTAAATTACACATATGCTTATGAACTACTTTGTATGAATTTGTACGAATCTTGTTGAATGCTTGTTGTTGGATTAAATTTAATTTGTGGACTATTATGAATCTTATCTTGTGATATCATTTCACTCTTGTTTTCCTTTCAAGAATGTACTATTACAGGCTTCCAAGGGGTGCACTTCATTTTCCCTTCGTGTGTTGGAACCACCATGTATCGCACTTGACTCTTCGCAGGGTCACACACTTGCTCTCACATGAAGTTATCATACTTTCCTCTGCGCGTTACCACGGTCAAAGCATAGAATTACCACCGACTGCTGGGACTCCTACTCCAAACAATGTGAGGTCTATTTGGGACCTCATATCAGGGAGATCCCCTGAATGTTGGCGGGTCTAGCACCGTCAACATTTTTGGTGCTAGAACGAGGGGCAGATGACAGACTGAGCACTTGAAGTTTGTTTTGAATTTCTGCACATATTTCATGATTTCTTACCAAATCATAACCCCAACATGTTTTTCTAACTATATACATTTTAAAGTGTCGGTGAAAATTTTAAATGACTTTTCCATAATTAAACTCAATGGTGAGGGTGGAATAACCATGCTTAGTCACACAGTTGATTTTCTTTGTTTCTGTGATAAGCATGACATCCAGTTTGAGGATGTTTCCTATGGGTTGTTTTCTCTCACATTTGAAGGGCGCACAAAGAAATGGTGTCACACATTTCCTGTAGCATCTATACATTCTTTCAAGCATCTTTTTGGTTAATCATGTTGTGTTTTCATTCTTTATGACCATAAATCCCTTAATAGCAAAATCTTAAAATTGTGAAAATCACGTGACGAATCTCTTCAATATTTTCATGATCATTTTATTCATTACTGTTTTGAATTTCTTGAAGGTGAAGTTGAATGGAAATTCTTGGATGAAAGATTTCAATATCTTGTTCATGTTTATGAAAATACACATGAGTTAGAATCTTTTTAAGCTCTCCCAACATACCTTAGCATTAGAACTCCTAGATTTGAGATGGACAAGGTTTTTGTCTCGAGTGACCCTTTGTCCCCTTCTCGTCAAATAACTCTAACTCCACAGATCAAGGTGGGAGAAGCTAGGAGTCCACTTGTTGGTCTACAACCATCTCCTCCTACCCCACTTGCTCTGAATTTTTGCACATATTTGGATTGTAACCTTGATGAATGTTTTGAAGTGCTATCTCCTCATCCTCCATCCTTCGGTCCCTCTGATCCTCTGAATTTCAGTGTGTTGTGTTCATTTGTCTCAAATCTATCTTTTGATGTTCATAAGGATCAAGTTCTAGATGGAGCTGGTGTTGAGAAGCCAACCTGCGATATCATTTTTTATGAGTATGTGTGGTAGTCTAAACAAGAATTTGTGATGAAGGATGACCTCCTTCCATCTACATGTCGTCTGCTTTATCTTGACATCTTCCACAATTATGTTAATTCCGTTCAAACTTGTAAAAATTGATTTTCGGATGTTTCTACTTTCGATCATTCGTAGAATATGTGGAATGCCAGTTTCTCGTTTGAATTCAGAGAGGAAAAATATGTCTTCCCAAATCGGCCCAATCTCTCATATTACCTGTCCAGAAACATAGAGGGTGAAATTTATCTTTTTTCATCATCCCCTCTTTATAATTTGACAAATTATGAGGATGCCTCTATTCATGATCTTGAACTTTCTAATCATGGTTGTCGTGATATTTTCATTCATTCATTCTATTGTAGCTACTACAACCACCCTCCAAATTTTTTTCTTCGCCTTGTTTTGGAGCCTACCTCCTCAAAATCTTAGCAATGTGTCTTGCAATGCTCAGGTACTTGTGTTTTTATTTGAAGTCACCTTTCACATGACAACTTTCAGTTTGTTAACTTGTCTTGTTTTCTGAACCACAAGTTGACCCTGTGACTTGGTTCACATCTGGTTCTTGCGCTATCTCGGAAAATTGCAAAATCTTGGAGGGAAGCCAACCTTCCTCTCAGGAATTAAACAAATTATCCCGACAGTCAGAAATTCTCTCCATAAATGCGTAGAGCAATCTGATAGACAGGATTTCTGAGAGAAATTGCGCAAAACATCCCAACACTAGGATCCAACTCAGGAATTGCGCAGACCCATCTGAAAGGTTGTCTTCAGCTAGGAAATTACATAGAGCATGAGAGGCATCCAGAGCCACTTAACCCAGGAGTTGCGCAGAAGCATTCCTCATGATTGTTGTCCAATGCATGTGCTAGCAAGTTGCCCGGTTCCCTCCAGAATTGTGCAATCTTCCTATGCATGCATGACAATCTTTCCTGAAAATGAAAAAAGAAAAAATAAAAAAGCATCCCTAAAAATAGGGATCTATTTTTAGCACTAGGAGTATAAGAAAATTTGATTTTAGAAACTTCCTGCCAAGTGTCGTTTTTTCCTAGATTTGTGGCATGTGCGTCATAAACCCTAAATCTTAATCTATTTCAATGACACCCCAGATCCCATTCTACACTCTCAATATTGGATCTCTAGCATTCCCAAGGCATTTAGGAACCTTTGTTACATTGGTGTAGCTTTTCGAGGTAAGTTTTTCTTTTCAAGTCTCTTGTTTCTTTTTCTGTCGCTTTTATTTATTTGGCTTGTGTGATTGTTGTTTTGCATGTTTTATTGAACGATCACTATTCTTTCAGTTTTTTTTTTAACTGGGAGAACTACTATATCAAGTTTTGCATTATCTTTCCTAAGTGTTGCATGCATAACATTGTTTTTGCACTAACAGTCGTCGTTGCAACAACCCTCTCCATCAGCTTCATTTTTCATCTATTTCATTGATTTCCACATTGGTTTTAATTAAGATCATTCACTCTTGTCTACACCATCCTTTTCTTTCGCTTTGGAATATACTCATTTTAAAGTCTCCTTTGGGAAAATCTGGGCTGCTTGGCTCAGATCTTGCTTTCACTGGCCTGCTCTGCGCATTCCTGAATTTGAGGCTCTGACGTGGCCCCAGGAATTGCGTAGAGATTACTTGTCATTGGCCTCTAGCTATGCTCTGCGTTGTTCTAGGATTCAGTGCCCAGTCTTTCCCACTAGGATTGTGCAATACGCAATCCCAGCTAGTAGTCAAGCATATTGAACTATAGGTTTTAACCTTGTATAGAAATTACCTTGATACGAATTCTAAAACCAAAAAATAAACAATGGCAAGAGAATAAATACTAAAGCATATATACATAGATATTTTCCCATGGATCCAAAAACCGGGACTACTAGATTGATTTTTCATTATTTTCCTTTCAATGTTACAATACTTATATGTTCTGAAAATTGGGCTCTTAGGCTTCTTGTCTAACTTACAAGAACCTCTCCCACTTCCAAATCTTAATTATTCCCAAGTCTTTATGATTAACTAGTGCAAAATTAAATATGTGCTTGAACAAAAGGTGTATGTTGGTGTTGTTTATTAAATTTTTTTATGTGATGTAATTTAATGTGCTTAAGTTGAGATAAGGTTTGGAGAGAGCGATGGCTTGCGTGAGGGTTTTCCCAAGTTCTGGTATAGAATCCACTGGCTCTGCGACTGTTGGAGAAGGCGCTGCTGGTTTGGCCATAGCCATTACTCTCCACTGGACTGGCCAGAAGAGCGCGCACAATCATGACTTCAAAGCCGCAGGCACGGGCATGGCCTCGAGTCCTAGAGGACGGACAACGTCTGAAGCTTCCGGCGTTGCAGAAAGCCCTCGCCCAAAACACCATATGCGTGATGGGCCAAAGAAAATGAAGAAAGATCCGGAAGGAAAGCTCGTTAATAGGTATGAGCTGCACGCAAAAAATGTTTCTAGGCTCAGAACCCACCACGGAGGCGGGAAAATGTCAGGGGTTGGATACTCCAATACTGCGCATCGCCTCACGATTTCTGCGTGCAAGGTTGGGGGGCTGCGGGCTGCAGATCCGACCCACTTTAAAATCGTAAGGCCCAATCTTGGCAGATCTGGGTCGGATCTACCAGATCTGAGAGCCATACATTGTAGATCTTGGCCGGATCTAACCGTTTGGAACAAGATCCAGGATTATACAGCTCCCAGGCAACAAATCAGAAGGAATAGGCAGCGACTGAGAAGAGGGCACACAGTATCTGACAGGCAAAAGAATCATTGTAGTTTTGGCTCAGATCCCTGCGATCTAGTCCATATCCGAGCACAGAGTCGATGTTAAAGGATTTCTCTGCTCTCGACTGTGCAGATTTGGTCCTCTTTCACCCTGACGCAACGTTTTTACAGAGGATCCACAGATCCCTTCAAGGCAGATCCACGTGGGGGCAAAATATATCTCAGGCAGAAGAGTTCTTCTCACCTGCGGAACCCCCTGCGTCAAGAGGCGGAAGAAACAAAAGACTCTGGCCCCAAGCTGCTCCAGAAATCTTCTAAAGATTCCTCTACCCCCTTTCAGATTCAAATAGCACAGATCTCTGGCAAAACCGTCATGCAATGGGTAAATCCAACAGATCTGGTACAGAATCTCAAACCTAATCTGGAGCATAGGCTTGGGATCCCCTCAGCCCTTCAGAGACTTATCTTTCAAGGTAAACAGCTCAAAGATTCTCTTCCTCTCTCTTCTTACAGCATAAAGAGCAACAGCTCTCTAGTGTTCTCCTTTCGTTTGAGAGGAGGAGCTGCAGGGAAATCCTCTTCTGCTCCTCCAAACTCCTACAAAGCTGCACTCCGCCCTGAGATGCCAGCAACCCCGGAACCTCCCAAACCCAAGCCTTTCTTGGTTGACAAATTGGAGGAAGTTCCCTCTGTTGAGATCTCCTACCCTGATCTTGCAGACGACACCCAAAAATTCACTGAAAGGGCCATCATCTACAGATTCAATGGGCTCTGGCCACGCTCTCAGGATCTTTATGACTGGATCAAGGACAACTGGACTGACCGTTGCAAGGTTTATTTATGTGCAAAGGGATATTTTATAGTGCTATTCGATGACCTCGAGCACTGCTACAACGCCCTAGACGATGGCCCTTGGTTCATGGGTTCAGCTGGCCTCTTCCTAACTCCATGGTTTCCAGACTTTGACCCAGCTTCAGAAGTCATCACTAAAGCCCCTATATGGATCAGATTCCCAAATCTCCCAGTTCACCTGTGGCGCACAGAAGTATATAGGCAAATAGGTAATGCCTTGGGTTGCTTTCTTACGGGAGATTACAAGAGAGAGTGGCAAGGGCTCTATACATATGCCAGAGTTTGTGTGGAGCTCGATTTAAGCAAGGGATTGCCATAATACATCAATCTCAATATCAAGGACTTTGTCTAGACACAGTATATAGAGTACGAAAACACTGCCTTCCGATGCCGCCATTGTCACCTAATAGGGCACCTGCATAACTCCTGCCCAGCGCTGTCAGCAAGAATGAAAAAGGGCCTCTTCGCTCATTCCAAGCCCAAGCGTTGGGCTCCCTGTCCACCGCTGCCAGCTGGAAGCTCCAGCTCCCCAAGTATGGAAAAGGAGGAAAGCGAGTCAGAACCAGATCAGACGCCTCAGCCGATGGATCCGCCCCCGGACAATATGGGGCACCCGTGTCACAGCTAGCTCCCAGTAACGTCCCCATGAGACTTCATCCTCCGAATCAGAGAAGGAGTCCCCGGAGATAGAGAACTCCAGTCTTCAAGTTGTCCTAGGCCATTCTCCCCATGATGGCTGGACAAAAGTTAACAAAACGAAAGGGAAAAAACATTGTGGTGTAGTTACTGACCCGCTGGGGTAATAGCCAGATAGTCAGTCTTTGCTCTCGAATCTTCTGTTGTAGCTCTGAGATTGTATCTTTCCTCCGAGACCGAGGTTGATGAGTCCATCATTTCCGGTCTGTCGGTCTCTTGCTCTTCCTATAGCTCTGTGTTTGTATCTTTCCTCTGGGACCGAGGTTGATGAATCCATCATTTCCGGTCTGCGGGTTTGTTGCTTTTCCTGTCTGTACTATATTTTACTTAATAGATTTAGTCTTTACGGAGAAAAAAAAAATTTAATGTGCTTAAGTTGATACATAAATACATATAAGATTAAATAATGCAGTAGTTAAAACAAACATATAAGACAATAATTTAATTATGAGTTCACCCAAAAATCTTGGGCTATGTCTCCGTGAGCTCTAGTCAACTCAACTAGGCTCTCTGGGATTATGGTATAAGTAGTTTTTACAAGCTCTTGGCTCAACTCCTACTATTTTACATAGAAACATGGGTTCAAACACCATTTTATCCCCTGGTTCTTGAAGCTCTCAGCTCTAACTCTGGCTCTCGGTTCTGGCTCTGGCTCTTGGCTTTGGATCTTAGCTCTGGCTCTAGCTCTTGGCTCTTTCTCTTTGGCTCTCTATCAGTTTATAGTTCTCTAGCCTTTCACTTGACCTCCAAGTGACTCCGAAGACTGCTCTGCGCATTAGCATTTTTCTCTCTCGACATTTTTTTGCTTCTGCACTCTTGATTATTCTTCGTTTTAGCAACAACCCCCTTTTGTCTCCAACATTCATGGCTTTTAAGCCAATCAGTGCTTGTATGTTCATTTTCCCTCTCAGGCTCTCGGGCTTCTGGCCTTGGTCCACTCAAATTCCCTCTCTAAGCGTTAACAATCATTGCTAAATGCTTTCAGGGATGGTGGCCACCTATTCTGTAACGGAAGGGACCATCAGGCCTTTGAAATCCCCAAAATTAGTGTTCCTAGAATACACAAGAAAATACACTAAGCACGGTAAAAATATGCAAAAACTCAGCTTATCGAACTTTAAATATTCTAAATTCCGCTTTATATTCCATCGGGTCTTCCTTTAAGTCGCTATCGCAAGTTGCATAGGCATGGGTTCCTTATTAAAAATCAGTGGCATTTACAAACCTTTTTGGGTCTGCTTGCATCGCATCGGCACACACACACACACACACACACACACACACACACACACACACACACACACACACATATATACATATATCCCGCTCCATCGCATTACTCTGACGCGATATTGGGATGCGATTGATCGCAATCACCTATCGCATGGACCTAGGGTTTTGTGCATATGGCATGGCCTTTGCTGACGCCGATCCACCGATTTTGGTGATCGCAACCTTGCTCAGCCCGGGGGTCCCGGCTTAAGTCCCATGCTATTAGCCGATGTTGATCTACTAATTTCAGCGATCGCAGTATCATACGGCCCGGTCCTTATGTTATATCGCATAGCTACCTCCAATCTGATATGTTGGGGATCGCCAATCGGGGGTGGCTTCCCTTTTTCACTTAAATCTACTTTTTTTCCCTGGTCCAATGCAATTTCCCCTTTTGAAGGGTTTTTTGCCTTTTTAAAGGATTTTGCCTCTTTTTCTAAGGAACAAGGGGCATCTTATTTGAGTGATAACTTTTGCATCCTAAGTCCATTTTTTCCCATTCAAGTTGCGTTGGATTCAGAACGAAGAGATCTTTGTAATGAGACTATTTCTGATAGCAGCTTGTGACTTTAATTTTCCTCTAATTTACAAAGGATTTGTGCCATTTGGCACCTTTTACCTCTTATATGAAGTCTTTTAGACTTGGAGGTTCATCTAGGATCCATTTTTGGATCACATACTCCCACTAAAAGAACTTTTGGTCTCTAAAGGACAGAAATACTAATCTGAACAACAAGTGAGAGTGACTCACCCTCCTCTTTCAGCCTCCCTACACTTGCCTTGCAGAGTTCCTTTAACCAAAGTTTTTGACCACTTCCCTTCTTGAATGGGCTGGTCTTCTTGGGAAGAGCTGCCTTCCCACAGAACTCTTTCTTAGATGGTCACAGAAGGTCATTTGAACTTCTTTACCTTGATCATTGATCCAAGGTGGATCAAACAGATGTGAAGTACATATTCTTTACAAAACATTCATTTGTACCTATTTGAAAAGTTGTCAACAACAACTGTTAACAACAACAGAAACACAGACAACAATTGGATGGTCTAAACTCCTGCTTCAACAAAAGAGATAGATTTTCACATCTTGTGAACACCTCAATGTCTTACATATGCATACAAATGATGGAATAGATAACAAGCCCACAAAACATGCCTTTAAACAAATTAACCTTCAAGTTAAGCATGTAGAAAAAGACCATTAGGACACTTTTTCAAAAGATGAAACACTTCATCATTATCTCCATTTGGAGACCAAGTTATCTTCTCCCAAGTCAACATGGTATCATGTGCATGTCAAATCAATCAACCCTACAAGTTAATTACACATACATGTTCAAAAACAAGGAAATCATCAACATCCCTGTGTTCATGCATCTTCTACTCATGCATGCATTTCATACTTCAACTTTCACTTAAGCACACTGCACTTTCAAAACTAAAATGGAATATAATGTAGATGCATTAATAGATATGCAATCTTAATTGGATAAGAACTCTAACGATTTCTTACCAATCCTCTTCAAAGGTACTACCTCTGTCTGCACATCAGCATCAACATGTGAATCAACCTGAGACACATCATTCATGGAATCTTCCTTTCCATTTCTACCATCTTCTCTTTCCACCTTCTTCTTCAGCTTTAGTGGAAGCATTGTTGGATTTAGTGTCCAAAACTTTTCAGCAAGATGCGCTTGCTTATGGCAGTAAGTGCACTGCATGTGCATCCTCTTGACAACATGATTTTCCTTGTCCAATGGACCTTTGGCTTCTTGCTTCTTTTCCTTCAAAAGTTTCCTGTATGTGGCCATTCTCTTCCAACATCTAGAGACATTATGGTTATCCAAACCACAAAAGGAACATGCAATTCTTTTCCCATACATATGTGGAAATTTACCATGCTTTGCAAAATCAAAAGAAATGTGTTTAGAACCAGATTTATACCTGCCTCTTTCACCTTTGTTACCTTCATGAGGAGGTGAAGTAAATGAATAAGTGGCTCCCTTTGGAACACCATCAATCTCTTCAAGGCTGTTAGAGTCTCCCCAACTCTCTGGTTCAAGTGTGTGCTTCTGAACACTCGCAATGCAACCCCCTCTTGGAGTTGTTTCAATGGCCTTCATGGCAGCTTTGGGAGTTTCTCCATAAGCTTGTCCATAGCCAAGACCCAAATACTTAGGCCTTTCCTCAATCATTATTGACTCAACAATACCTTGTGCATGTATAACCAAGCCGTTTCCTTCATATCCCATCTTGGACATTAGCTTCGAACCTATGCCTCTAGTATGTTTTTCAAAACAACCAATATAAGCATCCTTAGAGGAATTTGAAGACAAACTGGAATGGTCTACCTCTTCTTCAAGCTGATACTTGACTAAGGCTTCTTGGGGAACAAAGAGTTGTGTCTCCAACTCATGTATCCTTTTTAGGTTCATATTTGCAATATGAAGTTGCCTTTCCATTTCTTTCAATTTTCCAGAAAGCAACTGCTTCTCTTCCTTCATGGAATTCAATTGCTCTATAAGCATGCTGATCTTCCTTCCATCCTCATACATTTCTCTCACCATATCCATCATGGTGGACAATTCTTGCTTCATGTCTTCATCAACAAATCTTGTGAAGAAAGCAGAATTTGAGGACCCACTTGTATAAGTTTTCATTATGCCAATGAACAAAAAAAAAACTTCAACAAGATAAATAAAGAGCTTATTCGACAACCTTTTGAAACAAACCTCTTTTGCTCCAAGGATTGCCTTGAGGTCCTTTGGGATAAGAAGAGTTCCTTCATCTCTCTTTCCTTCTTGTCCTTCCTGGACTGAGCTATCAATAACTTTCCCTTTACCTCTGCAAACTCAAAAAATAGTCAGTTTGCAAAACAAGCATACAATCAGCCTCTGATTGTTCAAACACCATTCAGACAAGCAATCTTTGCTTTTTCAATTAAGCATTCTGATATAACATTATTTGAAGGTGGGGTTAACCAATCTTAAGCTCTGATACCACTTGATCTGAAAATGGGGCTCTTAGGCTTCTTGTCTAACTTACAAGAACCTCTCCCACTTCCAAAGCTTAATTATTCCCAAGTCTTTATGATTAACCAGTGCAGAATTAAATATGTGCTTGAACAAAAGGTGTATGTTGGTGTTGTTTATTAAAACTATTTATGTGTTGTAATTTAATGTGCTTAAGCTGATATATAAATACATATAACAGTAAATAATGTAGCAGTAAAAAAAAGCACATAATACAATAATTTAATTAGGGGTTCACCCAAAACTCTCGGGCTACATCTCCGTGAGCTCTAGTCAACTCAACTAGGCTCTCTAGGATTATGGTATAAGTCCTTTTTACAAGCTCTTGGCTCAATTTATGCTGTTTTACATAGAAACAATGGGTTCAAACACCATTTTATCTCCTAGTTCTTGAAGCTCGCGACTCTCTGGCTCTCGGATCTCACTCTAGCTCTTGGCTCTGGCTCTAGCTCTGGCTCTTTAGCTCTAGCTTCTTTGGATTTCTATCAGTTTACAGCTCTCTGGCTTTTCGATTGACCTCCAAGTGACTCCAAAGGCTACTCTGTGCATTAGCTTTTTTCTCTCTTGACCTTTTTTTTCTTCTGCGCTCTTGCTTATTCTTTGTTTTAGCAACAACCCTCTTCTGTCTCTGACATTCATGGCTTTTAAGCCAATCAGTGCTTTTCTGTTCATTTTCCCTCTCGGGCTCTTGGGCTTCTGGCCTTGGTTTGCTAAAATCCCCTCTCTGAGTGTTAGCAATCATTGCTAAACGGTTTCAAGGATGGTGGCCACCTGTTCTGTAATGGAAGGGACCATTAGGCCTTTGAAATACCCAAAATTAGCATTCCCGGATTACACAGGAAAATACACTAAACATAGGAAATATCCATAGAAACTCTATTTATCGAACTTCAAATATTGTGAAGTCCACCTTAAATTGCATTGGGTTTGCCTTTAAGTCTCTATTGCATGTCGCATAGGCGTGGGTTCCTTATTAAAAATCCCAAATACAAAGAAAATCCTGAAAAGTAGCTGATATCAGACTTGAAACATTATGCAGTAGAATTTACAAACCCTTTCGGGTACGATCGCATCACAACGATCGCATCACATCGGCACATATATATATATATATATATATATATATATATATATATATATATATATATTATATATATTGTGAGGTGATTGATCGCAATTGCCTATCGCATGGACTCGGGGTTTTGTGCATATGGCATGGCCTTTACCAACGCTGATCCACCGATTTCAGCAATCGCAGTATCGCACGACCCAATCCTTATGTTATATCACATAGCTGCCTCCGACTCGATATGTTAGGGATTGGTGATCGGGGTTGGCTTCCATTTTTCACTTAAATCCGCTCTTTTTCCCTGGTCTGATGCGATTTCCCCTTTTAAAGGGTTTTTTCCTTTTTAAAGGATTTTGCCTCTTTTTCTAAGGAACAAAGGGCATCTTGTTTAAGTGATAACTTCTGCATCCTAAGTCCATTTTTTCCCGTTCAAGTTGTGTTGGATTCAAAATGAAGAGATCTCTGCAATGAGACTATTTCTGAGAGCAGTCTTCAACTTTCATTTTCCTTTGATTTACAAAGGATTTGTGCCATTTTGCACCTTTTACCTCTTATATGAAGTATTTTAGACTTGGAGGTTTATCCAGGATCCTTTTTTTGATCATTATATATACATGTTGAAGCATCCATAAACCACAATCCATTAACCTTGGCTTAGAACATAATCATAGTTCCCTTGATCAGATCTACAAAATACTAGAGACAGAAAACCATCATGCCCAAAAACATGTGCAGAATCCGCGTACAAAACCATAGGTAGGTCCTACCACCTAATATAGGGTCCAAAACGATGTTCCCGGGGCATTGTCCTGAACCTTGTGTAGGGGGTCTACAACCCCCCTGCATACCCCTCAACATTAGGGGTAGACGCCCCCCCATGACCCCCCCCCGACAACGACTGACACACCATATAGGGGTACCTACCGCCCCCCCACCTCGTGACCCCCCTACACGTGGGGTAGTCGCGGAAATAATATAACATAATCCAACATTCTACCACTTGTTGTTTTCTTTCCACAGGGGGCCACAGGAGAGCTTAGTCATTGATCTAGCCTTGCAACGCCCATTGTTTCTCTACACCAAGATAACTTCTCAGTGCTCACATACTTTTTTCAATGCATCTATAGTATTCTTCAAAGTGTCCACCTTTACCAACAACACCTTTTTGTCCTCAACCATATCCCTCACAAAGTGATACTGAACAGAAATGTGTTATGTCTTTGAATGATAAGCAGGGTTCTTTGCCAAGAAAATTTCACTTTGGCTATCACAGTATATCCTTATAGCTCAATGTACTAACCCCATACTTGAACACACTCTCTACAACGAAACCACTTCCTTTCTTGGATGAGTGGCTACCAAGCATTCTGCCTCTCTAGTTGAAAGTGCCACTATAGACTGTCTCTTACTCATCCAACTCACTGCACCTCCAAATAGGTTAAACACATACCCACTTGTAGATCTTCTCTAATCCAGATCTCCATCCCAGTATTCATCAGCAAAGCCCCAGATTTCCAAAACTCTATCCAATCCTGGTCTTCCTTGGTAGCACAAACCATAATCACTAGTGCCATGAAAATACCTAAAAACCTGCTTCAGTATTGTACAATGCTCCTTCCTTGGTTTTGACATAAACTTGTTCAATAATCCCACTGCATGTGCAATGTCTGGTCTACCACAAACCATTTCATACATTAGGTAGCAACTGAACTTGCATATGGAATACGAGACATGTCCTCTTCCTCTTCTTGTGTCTTGGGACACTATTCAGCAGATTACTGTATACCTATAGGAAAAGGAACCTTCACCAGCTTACTATCTTGCATATTAAATCTCTACAGTATTTTTTCGACATACATCCTCTCGTTTAACCAGAGCTTCCTCTTTTCTCGATCTCATTTAATTTCCATGCCCAAAATATAGTTTGCAGCACCAAGATGTTTCATGTCTAACTTATAGGATAACTGGGTCTTCAAATCCTGGATAATTTCTTTGTCATTTCCAACCAGCAACATATCATCCACGTATAAAACTAGATAAATAACATGATCACCAATTAATTTAAAATACATAGAGTGATTTTATTTTCTTCGGGTGAAGCCAAGTCCCCATATAAATGTATCAAATTTTTGATACCACATACTTGGTGACCGTTTTATCCTATACAAATACTTTTTTAACTTGCATACCAGTTCTTTCTTAGCCTTCACCGCAAAGCCTTTAGGTTGCTTCATGTATATATCTTCTTCCGTATCCCCATGAAGATATTTTGTCCTCACATCCATCTGTTCTACCTCAAAATCAAAAGCAACAACAATAGATAAAAGTAATCTAATAGAAGCTACCTTGGCAATAGAAGAAAAAATATCACCAAAATCAACTCCCAGTACATGGGAATAATTCTTCGCTACCAACTGAGCTTTGTATTTCTCCACCTTTTCTTTTGCATTCATCTTGTTCTTAAACACCCATTTTTTGCCAATGGGTTTCCTTCCAATCGGCAACTCCACTAGATCCTGAACCTCATTTTTGTGCAAAGATACCATTTCATCAACCATGAACTCTTTCCAGAGTTTACCATCCTCTGAATCTACTGCTTCCCTCGCAGTTCTGGGATCATCATCAGTAATAGATAAATGAAAATGTGAATAGAAAGAAGATGGACTATACCTTTCTGGCTTCCTTTCTCGTATTAATCTTCTCACAACCAAAGTTTGTAGCTCTTCATCTTCTAATTCCTCTTCTGCTGTAGAGTCTGATTCTTCCTCCTTTAGCTCAAACTTTATCTTCTCAGGTTCCTTTGGTAGGACGCCATGTTTATAACAAATTTCACCTCTCTAAACACCACATCTCATTTGTACACAAACTTCCTTGTTTCTGGGTTCCAAATCTTATAACCTTTTAAACCATCCCTATACCCAATAAAGATGCACTTTTCAAATTTACTATCCAACTTTGTTCTTTTCTCCTTTGGAACATGTACATATGCATTACATTCAAATACCCTTAGATGTGAAAGAGAAGGTTTCTTACTAGTCCATACCTCTTGTGGAGTCTTATCCTTCAACACTGATGAAGGTGATCTGTTGACCAGGTAACATGCACTACAAGGAAAAAGGACATTTGTGAGGGGCGAAAAATGTCACCATAAGCTCATTGGTGATGGTCAAAAAATCCTTCGTCACCAAAAACTGAACGTCACCAAAGGTGGTGTTGCCAAAAGTATAGGTGTTGTAGTGACATTCAAGGTCTGTCACCAATAATTATTTTTAATGACAGATAGCAGTTGTCACCATTTCATATGAGCAACGGTGACGGACCATAGTCTCCGTCGCCAAAAACTCAACGTCACCAAAGGTGGCATCATGAAAAGTATAGGTGTTGTAGCGACATTCAAAGTCCATCACCAATAATGATTTATAATGACAGATGGCGACCGTCACCATTTCATATGAGAAATGGCAATGGACAATAGCCTCTACCACCAAAAGCTCAATGCAACCAAAGGTGGCATCACCAAAAGTATATGTGTTATGGTGACATTCAAGATCCGTCACGAATATTGATTATAATGATGGATAGCGACCGTCACCATTTCATATGAACAATGACAATTTATTGTGATGGATCTTTCATGGCTGTCACTATTGGTGCATATATATGGTGACGTTCATTGACTGTCACCGAAAGTTGCATTGACAGAAGTATAGGTGTTGTGGTGACATTCAAGGTCCATCATGAATAATGGCTATAATGACGAACAATGTGTTGGGTTTTATTATATTGTTTCCACAACTAGCCCACGTAGTTAACTGGGGGTTAGAAGGGGGGTGGAGCCCCCCCCTTCATTGTGCCGATTACGTAGCGGGGGGGTTACAAGGGGTCTGAGGGGTGAAGGTAACCCCACTCTATGGGGTCTGGGGCAACACCCTAGAAATTTTTTTTTTTGGACCCTAGATTAGGTTGCGCGTACCTACCTATGGTTTTGTGCATGTTTTTTCGCACATGGTTTTGGATGCGATGGTTTTCGGTCCATGATTTTTGACGCGATGGTTTTTGGTCCATGGTATTGGATGCTTCAGCATGTATAAATATGTATTGTAACATTGAAAGGAACATAATGAAAAATCAAGCTGGTAGTCTCGGTTTCTGGATCCAAGGGAAAATCTCTATGTATATGTGTTTTATGCGTTATGCTCTTTGATTGTTTATTTTCTGTGTTTTAGAATTCGTATGTAGGTAATTTCTATACGAGGTTAAAACCTACATTTGGAATCAAAGCTTTTTTGGCTTCAAGGGGATGCCTTTGTTGCTGAGGGGTTTTGCTCGGGCCTGTGGTAGACCCCATTAAGTGGGAGATCTGCGAGATCGATTCTGGTGGTGAAGGAAGATGGCGAGTAGTGGAAAGATAGAGATAGAGAAATTTAATGGGCAGAGTTTTGAGTTGTGGAAACTCAAGATGGAGTATTTGTTGATGGATAAAGCTTAGTGGATCACAGTAGATCCGGGTACTAAACTAACGGGAGTGTCTGATGAAGAATGGAAGAAGTTAGATCGGAAGGCAAAGAGCACAGTATGACTGTGTGTGTCAGATTCAATATTGTTGAGTGTATTAGGGGATGCTATGACGAAGGCTTTGTGGGAAAAGTTAGGGACTTTGTACCAATCTAAGTCTCTGGTGAATAAACTGTTCCTACAGAAAATGTTGTATAACCTGAGGATGAAAGATGGAGACTCAGTGACAGAGCATATGAATGCGTTTAATATTGTGGTAAGTCAGTTATCGTCTATTGATATCAAAATTTCATATGAATATAAGTGCATTAGTTTGTTGTGTTCTCTACTAGATTGGTGGCATAGTCTGGTTATTGCAATAAGTAGCAATGCAACTACCTTGCAGTTTGATGAAATAGTGATGAGACAAAAAAACATGGAGAGCCAGAATTGTGATGCCTTTTTGCAGTGGTATGATCCGGATTATCCACAGTTTTGTGTTCATTCTGTCGACGTTTCAAACCCCAAAGGGGGTCCATCATCAGGACAATCAGATAGATAGAATATGAATGAAAGAATGATAGAATATGGTCATGCCTTGTCTGTACAAGGACGGTCCCAGAACAGAAACAAACATAAGTCATCGAGTGGGAGATCTAAATCTCTAGGAAAACCTATAAAGGTGGTTTGCTGGAAATGCGGAAAGGAGGGGCACTACAAAAGAGATTGTAAATCTAAAGCTCCTGACAAAGGAAAGGGATTTGATGATGCTCCTTCTGCAGAGGTGAAAACCACCTTAGATTAAGGTGGGGATGTGTACTTGGCTTCTTTAAGTACACATGTAGATCACGAGGCATGGTTGATTGACTTAGGTGCATCCTTTTACTTCACTCCCCATAGAGAGTGGTTCTGTGAGTATGAGAAATACGATGGTGGTGATGTCTTCTTAGGGGATGATAGGAAGGCTAGAATCATTGGTCGTGGAAAAGTAAGGTTGAAGTTGCAAGATGGAAGGGTTAGAACACTTCCTAGTGTTCTACATATTCCTACATTGGCCAAAAATCTGATTTCTGTAAGCAAGCTGGATGATGCAGGTGTAAAACAATGTTTGAGAAGGATACCTGCAAGATGGTTCAGGGAGCACTGGTATTGATGTAGGGATTTCAGATTGGAACTCTGTACAAGCTGCAAGGTAGCACTATTGTTGATGGGTGCAACAGTTCTGTGGTTCCTGAAAGTGGAGCAGAAAATTTAGTGGTCTCTGGTGAGAAGACCATGTTTTGGCATCAAAGGCTTGGACATATTGGAGAGAAGGGCCTTTGAATACTTCATGGTAAAGCTATGGTAGAAGGTATGAGTAATAGCTCTCTGGATTTTGATTTCTGTGAAAATTGTATATATGGTAAGAAGAATCGGGTGAGTTTCCCCTCTGGTGGTAAGAGGGTGAAACATATATTAGAGCTTGTGCATAGTGATGTGTTTGGACCTATGAAGGTTCAACACTGGGTAAGTCTGTGTACTATGTATCATTTATAGATGACTTCTCAAGGAATACATGGATATATTTCCTTAGGAATAAATTTGAAGTCTTTGACAGGTTTAAAGAATTTAAGGCTCTAGTGGAAAACCAGAAAGAGAAGAAGATAAAGGTGTTGAGAACAGATAACGGTGGAGAGTTTTGTAGTAAGGAATTTGAAGAATTCTATAAGAAATGTGGTATAGCATGACAGAAGACTACTATATACACCTCAGAAAAATGGAGTTGCAGAAAGAATGAACAAGACGTTAATGGAAAGGGAGAATCATGCTCAGTGGTGTCGGGTTAGGACAAGAATTCTGGGCAGAGGCGGTGGAGACAACATGTTACCTAGTCAATAGATCACCTTCATCAACATTGGAGGATAAGACTCCACAAGAGGTATGGAC
>APFE030967405.1:117785-131280 GCA_000404065.3 Pinus taeda
CTTTAAACCATCCTTATACCCAATAAAGATGCACTTTTCAGATTTACTATCCAACTTTGTTCTTTTCTCCTTTGGAACATGTACATATGCATCACATCCAAATACACTCATATGTGAAAGAGAAGGTTTCTTACCAGTCCATACCTCTTGCGGAGTCTTATCCTCCAACACTGATGAAGGTGATGTGTTGACTAGGTAACATGCACTACAAGGAAAATGGACATTGGTGAGGGGCGAAAAATATCACCATAAGCTTATTGGTGATGGTCAAAAGAGCCTTCGTCACCAAAAACTGAACGTCACCAAAGGTGGCGTCGCTAAAAGTATAGTTGTTGTAGTGACATTCAAAGTTCGTCACCAATAATGATTTATAATGATGGATAGCGACCGTCACCATTTCATATGAGAAATGGTGACAGACCATAGTCTTTGCCACCAAAAACTGAACGTCACCAAAGGCTGTGTCACCAAAAGTATAGGTGTTGTAGTGACATTCAAAGTCTGTCACCAATAATGATTTATAATGATGGATAGAAACCGTCACCAGTTCATATGAGCAATGGTGATGGACCATTGCCTCTGTCACCAAAAATTGAACGTTACCAAAGGTGGCTTCGCCAAAAGTATAAGTGTTATGGTGACATTCAAGATCCGTCACGAATATTGATTATAATGATGGATAGTGACCATCACCATTTCATATGAACAACAACGATTTATTGTGATGGATATTTCATGGCTGTAACTATTGGTGCATATATATGGTGACGTTCGTTGACTGTCATCAAAAGCCGCATTGCCAGAAGTATAGGTGTTGTGGTGACATTCAAGGTCCGTCATGAATAATGACCATAATGACGGACAATGAATGTCACCATTTCATATCAACAACAATGATTTATGGTTACAGACCTTTGAGGGTCATCACTATTGATGCGTATATATGGTGGCATTCATTGATTATCACCATTTCATATTTTGGTGAGGGTCGAAAATTGTCACCAAAGCTCATTGGTGATGGTTAAAAGAACCTCTGTCACCAAAAATTGATCATCACCATTCCATATGGATGTGAGGGCATGATGGAATCGAACCATCAACCTCATGCTTGGAAAGCAGGTGCTCTTCCATTGAGTTAGCACCCTTTAAAGAATTAGACTTTTAAAAATTAGATCTTGAAACTTCATAAATTGTAAATTCTACAACTTTCAATAAATTAAAGTCTCTGCAATATTTTACTAAACAAGCAAAGCAACATTGAAGCTGCAGGTCCCTACCTAATGGTTATGGAAGTTATGAAAAGTGGGTGGAGGAAAAAATAGTTATGTATAAGAGAATCAATATTAGTTGAATACTCAATTAAAAGTGAAACTCTTAAGACATTTATAATCTATAAATGACCTATAACTAGCAAATGAACCAAATATTGCAAAGGAAATTCCATAAGTGGATAGCATATGGAAGAAGAACATTGAAGAAGATAGATGCAATATGTTATAGGTTGAGTGAAAGAAAAATCTCAATGTTGTTGTTTTTTGGTGTTTAGATATTTGAATGATATCTAAACTTCAGTGCAAATGTAACACAGATCTCTGGAAACCATGAACGAAATATGATTAAATTTCCTATATAGATATATATATTCCCTTTACATAAACCAACATGCAATTTGGAATTTCACCAGTGCGCACTCAAAACATGGCAGCAACCAACAAAAAAAAGAAATTGACTTGGATAGAAAGCAATCGTTTCACCTTCATTCTTGAGCTGCTTCTATTTATTTGAATTTGACTCGTGACATTCTTTATCTGACAAGGAATCAAAATCATCACTAGTATTAAATTCATCCAACACAGACTTTGGATATCCCATTGACATTTGCGTTTTTGTTGCCATGCCTAAAAACCATGGAGTTTCATGTCGATAGTAGAATAAGATGTGTGTCTGCTGTTCAAAAACACATTCCTTATTAACCATTGTTACCTGACAGAAACCAAAGACACAACACAATATCAGCGTACAAAAAATCCCCTACCGAAATATAATCATAACTTAGCAAATAAGTCTAAAAGATGTTCTTAATTAATAAACTTTGTATTTGGAAATATTGTTTCTTTAGATTTAAAAAATACTATGTTGTACAACCCTTCTGTCTATTTATCTAGGCAATTATATCATAGCATATGTCACACAGTAGCAATCTACAGTACCTAAAGTAAAAATTTGCTCAAGAAAATAGATTTAGAAAAGAGATTTGAAAACTATAATTTTGTCGTCAAAGCTTTAATTAATTTAACAACAAACTAGTTGGAGTTTGAAAATCAAAATCATTCATAAGAAAAGAATAGGACAATGGCCAAAGTTGCTATTCATATAAATAAAGCTAGAGTCACTATTGCTATTGCAGATAACTGAAAGTTGGGCAGCGGTCTAATAGTTAGAGCTTATTTTCCGGGAAAACTCATCAATAGTATCATTTTTTTTCCATGGTCTATTGTGTCCCTAGATCCAAAACAGATAGCTTGCCATTCTCAAGTTCTACCTTTCAAGTATTTATTTTTGGCTCACTTTTGAAACATAATTCTACCACTCCATTTTATTTTGTTTTGTCAACAGAATTGGCAGGACCTTCCTATTCTCTATTTTACATCATTAATAACCATCCATAAATGATATAAAGAATAATAGATACACAACAAAGGCCAAAGATGTTCTTGTTGTATATCTATGTTTTAGGACTCATCTAACCTTACTGGTGCAAAGAGGTCACCCTAAAAAAATAACATCCACGTGGAATTTACAATTTTTTTTAAATCAAGCTCCAATCAAACCAATCAAAACAAGACATCCTTTTAATCAATAAAATCTTTGACTTAAAATAAAAGTGGCCTATAATTGAATGCTATATCAACCATGTCAAGTAACTAACATCGGGTGAGAAATACAAGCCATGCATATTGGATTAGTGAATTAATTGATTTGATAAAGCTCAAAAATAGATGATTTACAGCTAAGAAACACAAATAAATGACTTATAACTAAGACATGAGGTTGCCCTTTCAACCCTTTCGTTAAATAACTCTTCTTTATATCACTTACCATTAAACTTTTTCTAATACTAGGTGGAAGTGGTATTGTAACATTAACCTTTGATAGTATGTGTCCATGACTACTTCTTAAGATCCGTTCCATTACTAGGATTTGGGGCTAGATAAGATACATGCAAAAACCATCAACATGAAAATGAAATCCACATCCTTGTAAAACAGTGGGAGGTAAAAAATATCCACAAATTGAAACAGACTATAGGATACCTCATTCCTGCAACATGATTTATCTTGTCATGAACAATATAAAAATAGATCAAGGGAAATGTAATTTTTTCCACACTTTGACAATGAAATATTTTGCATATTTTATGAACAATTGATGAAAAAAGTTAGCTAAAGTTTGTCAACATCAGGATTATAGTAAAACATAAAGGAACTGCTCCAACACATATATAATCTTGAACATAAGTATCTATACATATAAGTATTTATTGAGGACATTGTATTTTGTGAAAATATGGAAGTCAAATCTTTGAAATAGCACAATTTATGGTACCACTGCCTTAGGAAGTCCATTCATTCAAGTATTTACGAAGTTCATTCAGGAATTTCTTCAAAGTTCAAAGTTCAAATAATTAACATCTAGCATAAAAGGCACAGATTTGGAAAGGACCTAACCCAAAGATGTAGAGTATACATCTCACATTTATATATCCTAATTTCTAGACATTGAAATGACACTTTTTAGCATAATATTGTGAATTGAACCCAAAATGCTATGTTAAGTTTAAGTATGCTCTATGCTTAGAGAAATATATTTCAATTTTCATAGTTAGCTCAATATCTTTTCCAGATTAGAAATCACATTAGTATTAAAGCAAATTGCTGATAGAACATAAACATAAATCGCAGAAGACAAGCCAAGACAAGAGGACACAGGATGTGGTGCTAGCTAGGGACAACCCCAATGTGGAGAAACCCTTTATCAATTATTCTTATATGTTCTTCAATAGTTTAGCAGAGAGAGAGAGAGAGAGAGAGAGAGAGAGAGAGATAGTACATTTACAACAAAAGTCAACACTTTGACTTATCTAGATAAGAGCATAGATCATCTCTAAGAACATGATACATGAGATCAGTTGAAGACATGGTAATTCAACTGATTCTCCCATGTGCCATAACCATGTTGTCATACAACTTGTCTCATGTGCTTGCAGCACCATGCTTGTCATGCTGTCCATGCTTGCCACTGTCCCATGTAACTTTGCTGCCATGTCACAACTGTCCCATGTATCTATACAACACTATGTGCCTTGTTGTCCTATGCATCTATACAACACTATGTACCTTGTTGTCCCATGCATTTATAAAACACTATGTACCTTGCTGTCCCATGCATCTATACAACACTATGTACCTTGTTGTCCCATGCATTTATGCAACTCTATGTACCTTTCTATCCCAGGAATATATACAACAATATGTACCTTGTTGTCCCATGCATCTATACAGCACTATGCACCTTGCTGTCCCATGCATTTATACAACACTATGTACCTTGCTATCCCATGCATTTATACAACACTATGTATCTTGTTGTCCCATGCATTTATACAACACTATGTACCATCTTGTCCCGTGCATTTATACAACACTATGTACCTTGATGTCCTATTCTTTGTTGCACTAGTTAGCAGTTGTCCCACTTGTGCCATTGTTGCTCTTGTGATTTCTTACTGTCCTAAATGTGTTTGTAGCACCATGTGACCTTGTTGTCCCATCTTCCTTTGTTGCACCACATGACCTTGTTTTCCCGTCTTCCTTTGCTACTAAGCCACCATACAAACACGGTTGTTTGTCACTTCATTACTGCTATAATTTCTGGGACTGGTTAGGGCACACAATAGTCCCTAACCATCCTCAAATCTAGCCTAGAATTTCCTTTATGAAATGTGGCCTACCCTAGTGTGAACAAACCTCATTTAGATGACTGCGTCTAGGGTATTCTAGGGCTGCAACTAGGGCTTCCTTAGGACTGTGAGTAGGCTTCCTTAGGAGAGCATCTAGGGCTTGTTTAGGAAAACGTTAGGGATTCTTTAGGACAACATTAGGGCTTCTTTCCATCTGCATCTAGGTCTACCTTCCACTAAGGCTACCTTCTATCTGCATCTAGGGTTTCCTTCTATCTATGCCTAGGGATGCCTCTTTTCCTTCAACGTCTAGGGCTTCCACTCCTAGATTTATCTTCCACTAAAACCCAAGACAAGTGGAGAGAAATCAAGATAGAAGTGTGTGTGATAAATAACTCTCAAGTCATCTTCTTTTATACTAAAACGTTGAGCACATGTGGGGTTTATTTGGTTGTTGGCTGACCTTCATGAATTGGCTTATAACACAAATAAATTCATAACTCCATGAATACTTATCGCAATTGGATGATCTTTAGATCAATCCTACACCTCTCGATGAGAGGGATCTAAGAAAAATAACAACTGCCATAAGTGAGATGACCCACATGGAGTTTGGCCCTAGTTTCCAATTTTAACACTCCCTCTCAACTAGGGAGAACTCCATCCACTGATCCATATGTCTGATGTTACTATCTCTGCCATCATTTCCTTGCACTGCTCTGATTTGTTTAACCATGAAGAAGAAGAATTGATCGATAATGTCTCATACCATTCTCTATTGACCGAAGTCATTTCATATGAAGAGAGTGTGTCATATCACTCTTATTGACCCGAAGTCAGTTTTATTGATCTCAGATCAATATCGCAAGAGAGTGTCTAAAACCACTCATACTGATCCCATATTAGTTTCATTGATCCCATATCAATGGAGGTCATCCTAGCATAGGGAGTACAATAGATATAATGATGGGTCCATGGATAGCACTACAATGGTCCCTAACCCCATTTCCCAGCTCATTGATCAGATGAGAGATACTTCCCATGAGTCCCAGACTGCATGGGTAGGATGCCTCGATAGGAGAACTAATCATCCTGTCCCACATGAGAACTAATCATCCTTACTCATAGGAGAATGAATCATCCTGGCTCATAGGAGAATGAATCATCCTATCCCAAAGTTGCCTCAGGGTATCACAGGGAAGGCTGAGCTATTCACCCTGTACACAACACACCATTAGGGGAGGGTGATTCCCCTATGGTTGTGTGTTTCTCCAGTAAGTACCCCAAGCCCCCCAGAGCTCCCAAAGCTCAATGCATGCAACATGTAGGACCCTTACACAAAGGTCTCTCAATGACTCCAAGTCGTTTGGGGAAGTCATAGATTTGACCTTTCCCTGGGGCTTTGAAAAAATGTCTGTGACCTGTACATCAGTCTCAATGCGATGGAGCCTCCTCGCTCATCGACTTACCATATCATAGATAAGGTAGTATTTGATGTCTATCTGTTGGAGCAATTGATCCAAATTTAAACAGGAATGTAACAAAATACAAACATAACCATATACACAAAGATGCATCGGAAATAACACTTCATTTCATTAATGTAAAATACTGAAATATGCTTACAAACGAAAATGGAAATAAACCAGCTAAGGCAATGGTAGCTTATCTCTGAGAAGAGATGTGGTGGCTAAATGCCTCTGAATTGTGTTACAATGAGGCTCAAAGGCCTATTTATTGTTGAGAAACAATGGAAAACCCTTAATATCCTAAAACCTAACCCTAGAAGATGAAACGCCAAATTGTGGGCCCCATTTGGGTAAATTGGTACATCAATTTCCCGGGCTCATAAATTTGGCCTCCGATCTCCGTTTAATGCATAAGATGGCTCGTTAGAAAGATCTATCCAAGCACTATAACTTTGGGAAGAGCATCATCAATCCATGGACCCATGTTGCTCCCAAATTTCCCAAAAATTGTCGTTTATGGCCTCAAAACGACTCCAGAAGTTCAGGACCCAAAAAATTACTAAAAATAGTAAACTGTGCTACAATTTAGGAAATTGAAAAAATGAAAGAGAAAGTTGTGAGGGTCCAAATGGGATAGGTGGGTGGCCACCAACATCCACCTGGATCTTTTCTCCCCGCTTAGGAAGCAATGGTCCCCATTGCGTTGAGTTCCTCCATGAGATGAGGAAGCTGCTGCTGAACTTGGTCCCTAGTGAGTTGTTCTGCAATCTCTAATGTGTCCAATAATGGTGGGAAGCATGGTTGATGACGGTCCACATTGAACACTCGGTGCAAGCGAAGGAATGGGGGAATGTTGTGATCCAAAGCATTGTTTCCCACAACCTTGGTAATGTTGTAAGGACCATGTCGGAGTGGTCTGAGCTTTTGATGGGTTCTAGTAAGGTATTCTTTCTGCCGATGCAACCAGACTTTGTTTCCCACCTGAAACTTGTGTGGTACCCCAATGGGTGAGGAGAAGTTGTTCCCGTGTTCTTTCATGACCGTATCCCTCTGCTGTTGATGCTACGTGGAGGAACCCTTCGCAGGGGTCATGGATGTGGTGATGATCTTCCCCTTACTTTGGGAGCGAACCAGACAGAAATGAATTTCCTGGTCTGGGAGATGAGCTTGCTACCTTTCTTAGCAGTGATCAAAGAAGTCACGATAGGTGGAGCTACCTCTGGTATCATGTATAATGAATTATTCAAAGAAATAATGACAGTGCGAGGCCTTGACTCATACACAACATGTCGCCTCCACAAGTATGGCTGGCCTAATAGTACATCACAAACATCCAGAGGTGTAACATAAGATAATACCCCATTTGTGAAGGGCTTGATGCGGTAGGGAAGGCGGAACTACTGGAAAACTTTGAGATCTCATCCTTCATGAAGCCACCTGATACTATACGGCTGTAGGTGTGTTGTAGTCATTAAGCCCAACTGCTTCACGACCTTTGCTGAAATGAAGTTCTTTTGGCTGCCACTGTTGACAATGAATTGCAATGGTGAACCCTTCACCCACATCTGTGAGTGGAAAAGATGCTCCCCGTCCTCTGGGTCTCCGGGCTCATTCTTTTGGTTCTTGGTGGTGGTAATAGTGATGTTGGGCTCTGCATCAATGATCTGCTTCCCTTTGCCATTCCCCTTGTCGAGTTCTGACTTAGAGTCGGAACATTCATCTGATTCTGAAGCCTTCAACTCGGCCACCAACGACTACTTGGTCTGACACTCACTTGTGTTATGAGTGGGACTCTTGTGGAACTCACACCACTTTCCTGTGTCATTCTGCAACTTCGTGGTGTTGTTATTTTCTTGAGGCTTCGACGGGTTGTCTTGGGTCACCTCACCTTGGCTTTGTCCTTTGGTCTTCAGATTTGCAGATCCAAAGTCTCACTTCTTCTGTTTGAACTTTTGCTCAATTTTGACAACGTATCGGTACACAGTGCTGAGCGAGGAGATGTTCAGGGACTCCATTTCTTCCTGGATGTATCTGTGTAGGCAGTCGCAGTATTTGAGTACTAGATGCAAATCAGAATCTTTGATACTCAACTGTGTGCGAAGGGTATGAAAAATGTTGGTGAAATCTAGCACATCTTGGTCCTGTCCCTGCCATGGTGTGGTCCATTTGATGTATTTTCCCTCATATCTTTTCACAGGGTAGTACTACTCCTTGACAGCATCCCGGAATGAATCCCAGGTGGGTGCGGCTGAAAATAGTGAGCCTATACTTTCATTCTTCTGCTCGCAGTAGGTTTCCCACCAGTCGTTGATGTGGGGGGTTGCATTGAGAAGAGCGAAAACAATCTTTTCTCGACTCAAAAATTCATGAATAGAAAAATACCCATTCTAGCAGATTTAACCATTTATCTATGGCATTTGTATCTATTTGACCCTCGAAGATGGGGATTTCAAAATTAACTTGTACCTTAAACGGTGTGGCATTTCCAGAGTAGTTATTAGAAGCCGAGGCATTGTCTCTGGGTAGCCGCTGAAGGATCTGGGCAAAGTTGTCCATCATTGTGTTCCTTTATCACTCGAGGGCTTCCTAGAGAAATATTTTGATAAGATCTCCTGCTACCTCGTCTTTCTTCTCATCCGCCATGGGAGGCCATTGGGATTTGCGAGGCTGGTCTTGGAAAGGTTCGACCAGTTCAAGCCCTAACTCCTTATATTCCGACCTTGTTGGGGACATGCAAAGAAAAAATGAGAAAAAGTGGACCGCTCTAATACCACTGATTCAGATTTAAACAGAAACACAACAAAATATAGAGATAACCATATACACAAAGATGCAGCAGAAATAATACTTCATTTCATTAATGTAAAACACTGAAATATGCTTACAAACAGAAAAGGAAATAAACCAGCTAGGGCAATGGTAGCTTATGTCTAAGAAGAGACGTGGTGGCTGCGATGAGGCATGAAGGCCTATTTGTTGTTGAGAAACAATGGAAAACCCTTAATATCCCAAAACCTAACCCTAGAAGATGAAACGCCAAATTGTGGGCCCCATTTGGGTAAATTGGTACATCAATTTCCTGGGGTTGTAACTTTGGCCCCCGACCTTCATTTGATGCATACAATAGCTTGTTAGAAATATCTATCTGAGCACTATAACTTTGGGAAGTGCAACAACGGTCCATGGACCCATTTTGCTCCCAAATTTCCCAAAAAATATCCTTTAGGGCCTCAAAACGGCTTCGGAAGTTCAGGACCCAAAAAACTACTAAAAATAGTAAACTGTGCTACAATTTAGGAAACTGAAAAAATGAAAGAGACAGTTGTGAGGGTCAAAATGGGATAGGTGGGTGGCCACCAACATCCACCTAGATCAACAATCATTGAATACAGGAGTCCTCAACAATCGAATCCCCCCCTGGTTGTCACAGAGAATCATAGTGGTATTCATCATGTGTACAAACAACTCACTGAAGAGCTTCCACAACCTGGTAGCTTCACACGAGATCATATTCGTAGCTATGTATTCAGTCTCAGCTATGCTTATAGAAAACGACTTCTTCTTCCTTCTCATCCATGATATAGAAGCAGAATCCAAAGAGAACCAGCACTGAGAAGTGCTCTAGTGATCCTCCACACTGCCTGCCCAGTCAGGATTTGAATAATCATGCAGCTTCATATTTCTGACAGTGTATCTCTATCCGTGAGAGGTTGTGGCCCGAAGATATCTCAAAAGATTCTTGGCACCAATCCAGTGAGGCTCAACCAAATATGAGCTCACCGTGCTAACTGTAAAACATATATCAAGACGGAAGTTCACCAAGAACATCAATGCAAATGAGTTTATGAAACTTAGAGGCATTTCCCAAATCTAGTCTGTCATCACCACCATATGACTTCTGAAATTTAATATCCTTGAGGTAGTCACTAGCTTGGAGTTTAACATTCCACATCCAGAATCCAACTCCCTCTTACCTCTGTAAGTGAGAGGGTATGCACTTGTTAGAAATAGGTCATCCTCAGAAGGTGCGGTATGAGAGGTCTACCATCCACAACCTTTAAACAATGGTTTGGATCAGCTTCAATCCTAGTGAATCTTAGCTTCATCTGATAGCTATCAATCCTCTCGTATCAAAACTAGGGTGGTTAGATTCAAGCCATAGAGGGCTTTCTTCCACATGTATACATAATATTCCCGATCATGAATCTCAAACTCCCCGGGTTGTTCCAAACTTGTGGACCTGCTACATGAGGGGAATGGTCCCCTTGTAAGATTTTCCTTCGATACATCTTGGACATGTACCTTCATGTTCTTCTTGAATTCTGACATCCCTGTCACCATTTGACTCACATCAGGTAGGGCCGCATAAGTAGACCTCTAGTGTTATAGATGAGATATTTCAATTGACATGATCCCCAATGGACCATCCTGCAACTTGATACAAATTTCCAACCCTAAACCCATGAGAAAAAGCATCTTTGAAAATTCTAATTTCAAACATGTACCTTTCCATCGATGAATGCCACCCTGAAACCTTTGACTTCCATTGCTGAAATGGACACCAAGTTCTTCTTGTGATCAGGTACATAAAAGAGATTCCGTAAATGAATCGAGTTACCCTCATTCAATTGAGGGGTAACATTCCCTATACCCTTTCTAAGATAGGTGGCATCGACTCTAGGTATAATCCTAGGACTGTTTCCATCTCTACTAAATTAGAGAGATCACCCTTCTATCTGATGAAGTGCCTTGAAGCACTACAATCAATAAGCCAGATTCCCACAGAATCTGAAGGAGAGGGCCAATATAAGATAACACTTCTTTTATCTCATTATAAATAACATTTGATTCTTCATACCTGGGGTTCCTTGCTTTCTTTGAAGAGTCGACTATTTCCTTGATGAACTGCATTACCTATCATTGCATTGATCATTGAAGATGTCCTTGGAATGTTTTTTATCATCGTCAAGTGATGTGTCCCTACCATTCGAACACCCCTTTGCATAATGGTTGAACTTATTACAAACAAGGCATTTTCCTTTCCTTCCTCCCTTATATCCGGACTTCCCATTGAAGTGATCTTTAGGTAGGCCATCAGAAGCTTCCGCTGCACCATTATGATAATATTCTCTGCTTTGACTTCACCCTTGGTGAATTTGAATAAGGATGAGGAATTCATTGAGCCTTTTGTCCTTTCCCAACTGTCTTAGGTGATTTCTCTTTGACTCTTTCTTGGGTTTTGTCTTCACCTTAGCTCTGATACCATGTTCAGTTTAGGTATGTTCTATGCTCAAATAAATTTATTTCAATTTTCATAGTTAGCTCAATATCTTTTCCAGATTAGCAATCACATTAGTATTAAAGTAAACTACAGATATAACATAAACATAAATCGCAGAAGACAGGCCAAGACAAGAGGACACAAGATGTGGCACTAGCTAGGGACAAACCCCAATGTGGGGAAACCCTTTATCAATTCTTCTTATATGATCTTCAATAGTTCAACACAGAGAGAGAGAGAGAGAGAGAGAGAGAGAGAGAGAGATAGTACATTTACAACAAAAGTCAACACTTTGACTTATCTAGATAAGAGCATAGATCATCTCTAAGAATATGATACACGAGAACAGTTGAAGACATGCTACTTCAAATGACTCTTCAAAATTACTCTTTCACCTATCATTTTGCTACATACCATCATCATGTTGCACCTCATCGTGCTGCACCATGCTGCCCCCATCATCACAATGCTAGACCTCATGACCATGCTGTACACATCATACTGCTGCACCTTATTCCGCATTTTTGTCCCATGTGTCATAACCATGTTGTCATACAACTTGTCTCATGTTCTTGCAGCACCATTCTTGTCATGTTGTTCATGCTTGCCACTGTCCCATGTACCTTTGCTACCATTTCACAACTGTCCCATGTGTTGTGTGTGGAGCATGATTGTTCAGAGGTATTTGTTTCAGCCGGACGTATACCCCAGGAAGTTTGTACACCCCTCCATGCGGGGGGGACTTGTCCCCCCCGTGAGGGTCCGGGGGAGCCGATCCCCCCCGAATGGGGGGTCCGGGGGCCAGCGGTATCCCGGCGGGGGCTCGGGGGCAGTGCCCCCAAAGCTAAAAATAGATGTAAATTTGCCTTGTAAAAGTATAGTAATTTCTAGTCAATTTGGACCGTTCATTAGGCAGATGATCTGACGGTAGAACTTATGTTTAGTTTAGGGTTTTTTCCCTAGAAGGCAACCCCTCTCTATGTATGAGGGTATTGTATTTGAGGCTGAAAAATAGATGTGTATTCTGTGTGTGAGCAAGAAACAGAGAGGTGAGACTGTGAGAGAAAACAGAGGATATTACAACGGATTTGCTATAGGTTGTGTCTCTTCATTTTGCTGGATAATAGAAAGGAAGGACTAGCTGTTCGGGGTGGACGTAGCCCAAACTAGGTGAACCACGTATATTTGTGTCTCTCTTGTTTTATGCATTTTCTGTGTTTATATTTCTACAATATTTTATGTGTTCCATTGCTCCGTAATATATATAATTTTCTAACAACTGGTATCAAAGCCAAAGGTCTATTTGGTTCATAAACTCGTAGGAAAGAAGGGTTCCTTGTTAGAGTGGGAGCAATGGCAGAAGATGGTAAGTTTAGGGTCGAGAAATTTAACGGCCAAAATTTCTCATTGTGGAAGATGCAGATGGAAGATTATCTATATCAGAAATATCTATACCTACCATTGGGCGAAAAAACAAAGATGCCGACGGATATGAAAGATGAAGAATGGAATCTTCTCGATAGAAAGGCACTCAGAATAATACGGTTGTGCCTTGCAACATCGGTCACCTCCAACATTTCGAAGGAAACAACGACAAAGGGTTTGATTAAGACGTTGGAGAAGCTATATGAAAAACCCTCGGCCTAAAACAAGGTATTTCTTATGAAACGGTTATTTAATATGAAGATGTCGGAAGGTGGATCTATTGCAGATCATTTAAATGATTTTAATACTCTTACAAGTCAGTTATGTTCTGTAGGGGTAAACTTTGATGATGAAGTTAGA
>APFE030967405.1:144569-168476 GCA_000404065.3 Pinus taeda
GGGGGGGGAGGGGGGGGGTCACAAGGGTTTGAGGGGTGCAGGTAACCCCACTCTATGGGGTTTGGGGCAACGCCCTAGAAAATTTGTTTTTGGACCCTATATTAGGTTGGGCGGGCCTACGTATCGTTTTGTGCATGATTTTTTGCACATGATTTTGGACATGATGATTTTCAGTCCATGGTATTAGATGCTTCGGCATGTATAAATATGTATCGTAACATTGAAAGGAACATAATGAAAAATCAAGTTCATAGTCCTGGTTTTGGGATCTTGGGGAAAATCTTTGTGTCTAGGTGTTTTATGTGTTATGCTCTCGCGTTGTTTTTTTTCTGTGTTTTAGAATTCGTATGAAGGGAATTTCTATGCGGGGTTAAAACCTACACTAAATAGGAGAACTGAGTGGCAGATGGATAGAGATGACCCCTTATCACTGAGGACTTGGGGTACTCTTTTTAGTATTTATTTTATAAGTCTGAGCAAGAATCTAAGATAAAGGTTGGAACAATATCGCAAACAATGATGGCATGGTGACAATAATATGGATAAGGAAGATATATAAATGAGCAGTGACTATATTCTTGACTTAAATATAGTGACTTTGGGGCATAGCAAGGCAGTGACACATTAACCTTTTGACTATGTTCCCTAAGCAATAGTGACCAGTATGAGAATAGGGCTTTAACAATTGTTGGGCCTCAGTTTTGTCTCATTTTTCACTCAAAATCAATGATGCTACTGTTTCATTAAATGATTATTGTTGCAATTATTTGTTACTTCTTTTGTTTTAATGAGATTAAAATACTATTAATGGAAGTTTAATGAAGGTTTGTATGTTGCAGGTTAAAGTTGATTTGATCATGTTTTGAACCTACAATTACCTACCTGCATTGTGCAACAGATTCCTGCACCAGTGCAAGTCTTACAGTGTGCCTGCACTAATGCAAGTCTTACAGTGTGCCTACACCAGTGCAAGTCTTATAGCATGCATGCACCAGTGCAAGTCTTACAGCGTGCCTGCACTAGTGCAAGTTTCATAGCGTGCATCCACCAATTTGGAGCTTTCATACATTGACACATTTTTGGGAGATTTTGAAAGAGGTTTATGATCAAAATGTCATTTGAACACTTTCATATAAGCCAAGACACACCTAGGTCATACAAATTTATATTTAGAGAATAATTAATGCTACAACCCCGAATTTGAAGCAGTTTCCAGACTGCCTATTGACACCTCGATTTCCACATCGATCAAAGTGAATCTCTTAACTATAAAACATCGGTTTTCCTCCCAACATAGGAGATTGAGTAAGCCTTGGGCCGTTTTCCAAAATTCATAATGATTAAGGAGATACAAAGGGGGATTTGGAGGAAGTTTGTTAAAAATACCAACTTTTCCAGAATTCTAGAAAATGCCCAGATTTGGGAAATTCGTGGTAAATCTCCATTATTTCAGTAGGGAAATGGTTGTATTGATATCCTATTAATGATAATTAGTTTCGATTCAATATCCATGATGTTTTCTAGGGATTGTCTTGTTTTATGCCAAGTTTGGAATGTAAAAAGATTATAAAAGAAGAGCTATGGCTCCAAGCCTAGCTAATCAATTTAGTTAATTAAGTAGAGGGCAGAAGCACACGTAGGCAGGCACAACGTAGAAGGGAGGAGAAGTTGTTCCAATGTAGCAACACATGGATTTTAGTGTGGAATGCTTCTCCTACTTGCTGGGATTAGCGGATGTCTACATTATGTAAAGGATTGTTTTTTTAATTAATTGAAGAAATTTTTATTTATGCTTTGTCTATTCATCCATTGCACCTTAATGAATCTAATTACTGTGTGAACCAGATTAAGTGAGGATGTGAGTTGGCTGGGTTGGCTGCCAGACAAGCTCAACACCACTCTACATCTTTTAGCTAGAAAGCATTTAATTTATTTCTTTACTCTATGAAATTTATTTAATTGCTTTCAATCTCTTTCCTTATTTAAGTTGATGATTTAATCTGTTGCAACGTTTTATTTATAGTTTTAAAATTAATTTTCTTTTTTCTACAAATTATTCTTGTACTTAAATTATTATTTTTTATTTTTCTTGCATGAAATATATTCCTTTATAAACATCGCATCCTCCAAATTGACTAATTGGCTTATGCTAAGAATCCTCTGCTCTGGTCAGTAATTCATGGGTCTATGTTTTGATTGGGTTCACCTTCCGCATTTAATAATTATGAAATAGTGACATCATCTAATCATTAACTCATGCATCAGTAAAGCAACAATCATATATAAGTTTATCTAAAAGTTGTGATTCTTATAACGCAAAACCAATATGTATAAAATGGAAATTGCATGATAAATGCTTAATTAATATTATGGTTTCTTTTAAGTTCTGGATTGTTCTTACACAAAATTAATGCAAGTAGATTTTTTGCATGCACAGGTGCAAGCAGACTGTTACACAAAATTACTACAAGCAAAATTAGTACAGACAGAATTAGTGCAAGTAGATTGTTACACAGAATGTGCAAGCAAAATTAGTACAAGCAGAATTAGTGCAAGAAGAATAGTTTGAATTGCTTTTGAATTTATTCCAGCTGTTAGGCGTGGAATCTCCCCCCAAAGCATGCTTTGGGGCTCAAAGCCCATGTTTTGACCGAATGATGTTGTAAAGCCCCGCGAATTACAAGAACGGAAGTATGTTAGATTCATAGGGTTGTATGCCCTAGTTTGTAATGTAATGTCGGATACATCAAATATATAACGCGGTAGAAGAGAAGAGAAAATTTCTTCTTGTGTCTTGGGTTGTAGAGTAGGAAAAGGCTCTACAACTAAGTGCGTAGAGGCCTAGTAGAGTCCGCAGCTGAGTGTGCAGATCCCTGCAGCTGAGTGCGCAGACCCATACAGCTAAGTGCGTAGGGCGAAGTCGAGTCTGTAACCAAAGGAAGATAATAATAAAGAGAAGTTTTATCTTAATTCCGTGTATCTATTCTTGGGGTATTATCTGTTGGATATGACTTGCAATTATACTATTTATTTATTGCGCGCACTTGTATGAATGAATTATATTGCTAAGTATACTTTACACATGCAAATAAGATAAGCTAATAAACTAACCGTGGAATACTAGTAAGATATTGGGTAATAATAATGTTTGGCCCCTAAGTAGGGCTACGCAAAGATAGCATCTTGGACTGTGAGGTATGGGTAAGTGCGCGTAGCGACATGCGCGCAAGGTCAAACCACTAACCACGTGAACTCATCAGACATCCCTAGGGTGTGGAAACCTATTTCTAGCACCCTCCCATACTACTTCGGGTGAGACCTCAGTCCGCGCTCTGCAGATTGTTGCCGAAAGGTACAGTAGTATCGGGATTTGTTTGGCTAAATCACCTTCGAACCTAGGCATGCCCCAACAAGCCAACAAATGGTTCCATTATCGGGACTAGGATCTGCATAAGGGATGTCTGATGTCGTGTTACTAGAATCCAACAAAGAAAGAAATTGAAGAGTGGCTGGACAGAAAGATTCACGAGTTAGCAATGCATGAAAATAGGAATCCATGAGTGTAGAAGGAACAATGGGTAGAGTGCTACTTATATACAGAAATCCATGAAATTTTCTTTGCATCCTTCCCCTCGAATTTGTATAAGTGGATCACGAAGGTAACAGACAGTCAGGGAAGGTATAGGCTCAACAAACGGATTGTGTGGACTCCAGAGTTGGTGAGCAGACTAGAAGCATTGGAAGATAAGATCGCCTGTGTTGTGGACCATTGGCTCAATCGAATTATAAGAGGGTTTATCACCGAATTTGGGGTAGACACGTCAGTCAACTACAACGAGGCAAAATGATGCTTCCTTAAAGGGCGACGAGGTAAGTACATTAAATATTTTAACACTTGGATTAAAATGCTACTGTGTGAAAAGCAGGTTATGCGAATAAATTGATGTTTTGGGCTACGTGAAGCGGGAGGATATAGAGAAATGAAGGTAGCGCAGATAAAGAAAATAGCCCCTTGATTTCACCTTGGCAAGAAAGCGAGGAAGAGCTTGCTAAAATTTCACCAAGAAGTTTGATCAGTCTATAAGGTAGCGAATTCTGTGAATACCAACTCAACCTACACCACCATTTATTTCACTATCTTCACCCCCATCTTTGTCCACACCACCTCCACCACCACCACAGTTCAGTATATTGAGCGAAATAAAGTTGACGATATTCAAAGGAGTAGGGAACACAGATCCAGACCAATTTTGGTTCATGGTAAAGGTTGTATGGGAAGCGCAAGGAGTCACGGATGACAACATAAAGAAGGCAACACTAGTAAGAGCATTGTAGGATCACACATTGACATGGTACATTAAGCACTCCAATGAAAATCCAAATGCAAGGATCACAGATATCCAAGCTACACTAAACAGGGAATTTAGCAAGCCAAAATTGGAGACATAGTCGATTATCAGGTTTAAGTAAATCACGATGCTTCCAGGCAAGACCCCTTGGGAGATGGATCAAAGACTGAAAGGTATGATACGCGAAGCCAACATGACCTTGACAAATGGGCAGCACCTCACATGGTTTGTAGCATCACTAATGCCACATCTAAGGATGGCGTTGATGCAGCAGAACTTATCCACCCAGGCCAAAGCTTTGGATATTGCAATGACACTACATGAGACCCCGATACAAGATCCTAGCCTGGTAGTCCAACAAATCCACATGTAACTAAAAAATTTGTGTCTAGAAATGCAAAGTTTGAAATAGGATAGGACAACTTGCCTAGAGGCGTGCAAGGAGGTATGGTGCATAAAATGAAAAGGACAGGGACATGACAAGGACCATTTTTCAGTCTTCGTGAATTACTTGGCGGGAGGAGAGCCGATGCCATTGAGACTAGAGGCACAAGTAGGACCGAAAGCAGTGCCTGCATTATGGTGCACAATTTGATAGATAGTAGAAAAACAGGCTACAAATAATTGTCATCTATTACAGAAGTATACGCAGACGTCCCAGTAATTGTTTTGTAATTTTTGTAGATTAGTAGGCTAAGATGAGTGCACCTATAGAAATTATGAACTAATGATGGATCAGACTGAAATGCAAGCCCTCGATCAAAATGCAGGGACGGCATGCACTGGATTTCGGGGAGTGTGGACAAGGTCGAGGTGGAATGGGACAAGGAAAGGGTCGCGGACAGCTGATTTGTTACAATTGTGGAGGGCTTGGGCATTATGCCTGCGATTGTACAAATATAACGAGAGAATTATGTTTATATTATAACCATTTTGATCATGAGACAGAGGACTACCCTACATTGATAGCGAGGTTGTGTGATAAAGGAATACTCTAGCCTCCCCTGACTCAGAACCTACAAATGATGAGCTCTAAGCTACGCAAAGAGGACCCAAATGTAAACATCGTGCTCTGAAGTCGTATCATGACAGGAGATGACAAGGGAAAGAAGCCAAAAGAGAGTACTTGGATTCGCAAGGTTCCAACAAACGAACCAGAATTCGATTTAGAGCATGCAAAGGACATTCATGGAAGCTAAAAAGAGCTTCATGGAGGCCTCCACTTCAGGTAGTAAAGACAAACTAGAACTGGAGATGGACCCATCAATGCTTACTACCTTTCTGGATACATGCATGAAGCTGCTACGTGACATCAAGGCTATGAAGGGACTGCAAGAACTCATCCCTAGGTGTGCTGGGTCAGGAGAACTGCATGTAGTTTGGAAGCTAAGGAAGAACACAACGCAAACAGGAAGGGAGATGAGATTGACTGTGCAAATCAGGGAATATGAAATGGATCAAGTAATTTTGGATTTAGGATCACACATAAATATACTTCCAAAACAAACATGGGATCACATGGGCAGACTCGCATTGTAATGGTCTCCTATTCAACTATGAATGGTGAACCAACAGAAGATCCTACCAATGGGAAGATTGCAGGGAATAACGGTAGATATCAAAGGTGTGAGTGCGCTTGCAGATTTCGAAGTGATAGAGATTTTCGATGACAACTGTCCCTATCCCACACTACTGGGAATAGATTGGGCTACTGATATGAACAAAGTGATAAATTTGAAGAAGCACAAAATGGTTTTTGAGAAAAAGTCACTGCGTGTAGTGGTACCCCTAGACCCTGTGGAAGGATCGCACTACACGGAACATGTGCGCGACGATGATAGTGATGACGATCTAGACTGTATCTACAAGATAACCATGCAAGAGCAAGATTGGGTGAATCCAACAACATATGGCAGGATTTTGTGGGAGCGTGAAAGATCATGCACCTTAGATTCAAATGAGGAGATAAAACGATGTAAGAATCGGTTACACGAGGTAACCACCCTCAATTGCAACATGATGGTAAGATCACTGCACTGCATGACAATAGAGGTAAGGAATCTGCCTATGTATGATGAGTTGATAGCAGTGGATGAATTCCTAAGAAAAATTGAAAGCAAGGTGCCAAAACAACAATGATTTGATGCTCTGAAATGGGCACTGCACGCTATGCCCGCAAGATGGTGGGGTACACATCAACAAAGCTTCGAGGACTGGCACAAATGTAGAAGGATGATTCTCAGGCGGTTTGGTAAGCCCCAGATGTGGATGAAAGTAGAGTATGATGGACGAAATAGCCTGCATGCCCACCTCTCCAGATGGGTACGGGCATATGCTATGCAACTTGCACGAATGCACGCCATCTTCGCGATAGGAAACCGGACCAACAAGTAGGAGGAGGCAAGACAATGGCATGAACAACGAAGTTGGATAATACCAAGCACACCAACAATGATCCACATCGAAGCTTTTGGCAAAGGGTATGAAGTACTGAGCACGGTCCACCAAGTGAGATGCACTGACTGGGAAATTGCACGTGCCAGTAGTTCTATGGGCTTATAGGAACATGTTCAAAACCCTAACATCGTGAGCACTTCCCAAGCTGAAGTATGAAGTAGGGGCTATAAACCCTATGGAGCATGCGAAACATAGTCTGTGCATAGCAACACCCATAGATATGACAGTCCGTGAAGCCCGGAACGAAGGAATCACACAGTCGCAAGAAACAAAACACATAAGAATCGAGCAAGAAATATGATAGGGAAACCTTAGACTTCCCGAACTTGAAAAAGATTGGGTATGACTAAGGGAGAAAAGTGCTTTGATAGATGCGGAGGTCAAGAGGTTTGGAAGACGAAATAAAGGAAGCATTTCTCGTCGAAAAACCAAGGATGGAAAGGCAAGGTGGGTATGGTCCTACTGATAAGTTGGAGGACTATCACCATGAATTGATTAGTCTATTGCCCTGGCTTGGACCACATATCGCCATACGTAGCGACTAGGATAGCGCATCGCAAGGAGTAAAGTGTGCAGTGCCGATCACAACAATGGAAGGTGGGGATTCTCTGCGAACCATGGTGGAGGATGGGATGGACCCCCACATGGGTGGTGCAACCACCTGACTAGCTGTAGGAAGAATATTCTTAGTGCTCCAGGAAATTGAAAGGAAGCGTGGGACTATAAACTATTCTGCCCAGAAGCTGTAGGATATTGGAGATGCGCATAGAAGCAGAACGTCACCAGGTTCACAACCG
The DNA here is from genome assembly GCA_000404065.3 of Pinus taeda. NCBI lineage: Eukaryota > Viridiplantae > Streptophyta > Pinopsida > Pinales > Pinaceae > Pinus > Pinus taeda. The sequence continues at coordinate 152,173 of APFE030967405.1, forward strand.
CGCATGGAGGGCTACATTGCCACACGGGTTGGCTGGGAAGTGACCATTGAGGTCACTATTCACAATGGGATGTGTGACTTGAGGCCAAATGGAGCGGGTGGTGGGCATTTAAGACGCAAATTATGGGCAAGTTTTGGGAAAATTTGCCGCCAAAAAAGCATTTATGGACTGGAATTGGGGAGAACGGTCAAATTCAAATTAAAAAGGTGCTATGAAACACAAAGGGCTAGCCAGTGAACAACACGGTAATCTGATAATTGAGCATTTGACTAGAGCCCTGTTCCTTGAGAGTCGAGCAATAATTTCACCCCTAAGTTTGTGAGTGATAGAATACAGCATAGATATGAAGACAGCCAGTAAGGATGGTTTGGGAATTGAAGAGGTAACCACCGGCGAGGCCGCGTAGACCCCAATGGTGGAGGATGTTCCAGAAGGCGTTGGGGTTGTGGTAGAAATCCCCAAATCACCATGAATGCTGAGGCCCAAGAAGGATAAATAGGCAATGGGTCCAGTATGTGTGTCCCTAAGGAACCGCTGTGCAGTAAACTATCAATGGCAAAAAAGGGGAAGCTGTCATGATCGACACAGATGAGGAGGAAGAATATTTGTAGGCTCTTATCATCACAACAAAAGAAGAAGAAGACATGGAGGAATATACTCAACCTACATGCTCTGCAACAAAATTTCCTGCATATGTCCCTCTGCGGAAAGGGAAGACCAAAGTACCAAAGGACCTGGATGAAACCAAGAGTCCTCTCCAGACCCCACTCCTCCCAGATGACATTGTATTTGAAGGCATGCACCTGGTCCACACGCCAACCACGAAGTTTGAAGATTAGGACCTCGCTGACCGCAAGAAGTTCCCTCACCTAGAGATCAGGAATCTCATGAAGCAGAATACTACAGGGGTAGTGACAATGTTAGAGTCGCGAAAGTGGCTGCGCAATGTGGAAAAGGCTGGGTTGTTGAACTTACTTTCAGTACCACATTTCCACTGCATGACAATCATCATTTTCATCATCATGCAACTGCTCTTCTTGGTGCATGATGGGCATCTATGGCTGGAGGAGCCTATCCCCATCACAATTGGCCTAATTCACCGCATCTCTCAGCTCCCCTATAAAGGAAAGGACCTCGCAGCCATAGCCAAGGGAATGGGTAATGATTTGGCCCTTGTAGAAGCCATGAAGACAAAATATAAGATGGAGAAGAAGAAGAGGGGCTACACCATCTTCGGCATCAAGGACAAGAGGGTACATGTAGCAACCCAAATCCTGGCCAGCAAAGTCACGAGGAAGTGTTGTGTTAATGAGGTACTAGCGTCGGTGATCGCATTGGCCGAGCAGTGCACGGAGGGGGTCCAGTTCAATTGGTCTGAATTTCTTTGCGAAGAATTTTTGAAAAACTTTCGCGAAGCCTTGGAATAGGGTAAAACCTTCCACTATTCATGTTTTCTATTATCCATATTACTCGTAGCGGGAGGACTGTTGGAGGAAAATAATTCCCTAGCATTGATAGGGAATTACCTGAGGCCGCGAAGTATGCTTTTCTTTGGGCCACAAAGGACATGAAACAGATATGCGACAACAAAATCTTCTGGGTACTCATGGACATGAACATCTGGATGTGGATCAACTAGAAGCCGCACCTGTCACCCATGGTGTACAATAGTTTGTAGAGTTTTGTAGACTTTAAAGCTGATATGCACAACATTTACATTAGGGGGCGAAAGGATCTGGAGAAGCAGTGGACAAAGCTACCTTTGGTAGCCACTGATGACGCAATTTTTACTATCTTGGAGACATGGCCTCTAGAATGGCGTGCCCCAGATCTAGCAAAACTAGAGAAGGCATCAGTGTAGAAGAAGAAGGATGATGCCAAGCTGTACGTCACAGAATTGACCAAGAAATGTCAGAAGGAAACAGTAGCAGTTGAGGTAAGGGTAGCGTGTGAACTAGTATAGAACGCTGCCAAGTAGAAGAAGGTTGCAGAAGTAGCACAAGTGGCAAAGGCAACAACCACGATGGTAGATGAGGGCCAAGAAATGTCCTCGCAAGGGTAGGGGGCAGAGGAACTAGAAACAATAAAAGGGAGCACAGACCTAGGGGCCATGTCCACACAGTTGAATCACCCACGCATCGCAGAGTGAGCAAGACCAAGGAAGAAGGTCAAGGCCTCAAAGTTGGACATTGACCTAATCACCTTAATCGAAGGTGATCTCCATGACATTGGCGAGACGGTCCGTGATGTCACAAATGAAGTGCTTCCAGATTTTATGCAGGAGCACTAGACTGTGTTGGGGGCCCTTAGGGCACAGTTGCAGGAGTTACAAGTGTGGCCCCCTCAGTCGAGTACCCTTTCGACCCACCTTGTAGCAGGATCCTTGGCAGTATAAAAAATGATGCATGCACGGATGGAAAACATGATATTGTTGCTGAAAGGGGCCTTGGTGACAGCGTATGAGGCCGACAGATTTGCGGTTAACATGATGAAAGGCCTTAGCCTTAATTTGGATGCCCTTCCACGAGAGACATTGTATTTGCTACAGGATGGGATATGGCCAGAGTTGTGCATGAGGGAGAGCCGTGCATTCCAGGTTCTCAACGAACAAAAGACAAACATGGAATAACTCAGCTTGCAGCATGATGAATTGGTGTAGTAACATCAACAGTTGGTGCAGGTGGTAGGCGACACTTTTCGAAGTTTCCGGGAGCTGGCCATCCCAGCAGATCTAACAATGGAAGTGCAGATCCACAAGCTAGCAGCAGGAGTCCATGAGGCTATGGAAGAAATGACAAAGGTTCAGTTGGAGCTGAATCTTCAAATAAATTGTTGAGCTATGGTTGAAGGCGCAACCTTCCACTCCCCCGAAAGTTAGAGAACAACACGCTAGCGCTAGCGCAGCGGGATTGGATGAAATTGGGGGTGTAGTGCGAGACTATACCACTTTGTTGGAGCAAGCACTTGAGGTCCGCACTACTCTACAGGAGGACCCCAACATCCAGCGCCCGGAGATAGATGCATAAGAACTCCAAAAACAATACGACAATGTCCAAGGAACTATTCAGATAGTAGTCCTCACCCAGAGGCTTGCAAGGATGCAACAAGCTAAGGCACTAAAGGAGCAGGTGGATGTAGCGTGACATAAGGAGGTAGTTCTCAATGCATGTGTTTAGCCATGGATTGATGAGGCCTTCATGATCACGATGAATATGGAAGGAAATCTCAGACACCTACAGGGGATGCATGCATAGATGCAGGGAAGCACGACAAACACAAAGGTTACAGAAGAGTAGACGCAACAGGTCTAGCAATTAGTAGCTCAGTGTGCTGCACACATCAGTACTGCTTGAGAACAGTTGGAGGGACTCTGCGCCAAGATCCCTACACCGACAGAGTGACTCGAGGGTGAGTCATGATGCTTGTGTTGGGGGCCTATTGGGCATGGAATCCCCCACCCCTCCCAAGCATTTTTTGGGGCTCAAAGCCCATGTTTTGACCAAATGATGTTGTAAAGCCCCGCAAATTATGGGCGTGGAAGTATGTTATAGTCATAGGGTTGTCCGCCCTAGATTGTAATGTAATGTCAGCCTACCCATGGTCTGTAGACCATGGGATTGTATAAATAGTGTGAGGCTCTAAGTTGTAAAGAGACATTGAATATATAATGAGGTAGAAGAGAAGAGCAAGTGTCTAAGTGTTTCTTGTGTCGTAGAGTAGGAAAAGGCTATGTAGCTAAGTGCGCAGAGGCCTAGTAGAGTTTGCAGCTGAGTGCGAGGACCCCTGCAGCTGAGTGCATAGGGCGGAGTTGAGTCTGTAACCAAAGAAATATAATAATAAAGAGAAGTTTTATCTTAATTCCATGTATCTGATCTTGGGCTTTTATCTGTTGGATATGAATTGCAATTATATTGTTTATTTACTACACGCACTTGTATGAATGAATTATATTGCTAAGTATATTTTACACATGCAAATAAGCCAAGTTAATCAACTAACTGTGGAATACTTGTAATACATTGGGTAATAACAACATTCGACCCCCAAGTAGGGTTGTTCGAAGGTAGCATCTCAGGCTGCGAGGTATGGGCAAGTGTGCATAGCAATGTGCGTGCAAGGTTGAACCACAGACCACTTGAAATCATTAGACATCTCTAAGGTGTAGAAACCTAGTTCTAGCACCCTCCCATACTAATTTAGGTGAGACCTCAGCCCACGATCTATGGAATGTTTTTGAAAGGGCCAGTAGCACCGGGATTTGTTTGGCTAAATCACCTCCGGACCTGGGTCAGGCCCCAACAAGCTAGCACCAGCATTGACAATCTTTTCGTTATTGTGTCGGCACCACTTGATTTCCTGTTTTTATTTCCCTTATCTTTACTTGCAATTAGAATTTCCTTTCGCATTGATTTATTTTACTTTCCCACATGATTTTAATTGTTTGTATTGGTGTTTCTCGCACTAGTGAAAGATTACATTTATTTTCGCGATTAATCACAAGATAGACTAGAATTTGTTTTGCAGGTTACTAGGGGCTCTCTCTGGCATTTCCAGTGCTGCGTCTTGAGTTCACAAACTCTCCGAATTGACAAATTAAATGTTGGAACATTTTATAGACCCTATAATGCACCCAAAATTTTTGCGTTGTTGCCGATGAGGTGCTCAGGGGATTGACCTTGGTGATCTGCTGCATTTGGTTTTTTTTGCTTCACCTAGTTTTTCTTGCAATTTTATGTTCTTTGAATTTATTTCTTTCCTGCACTGTTGCTTTAAGGTTTCTCATTTTCTTGAATGTATTAAGAACCCTCCACGCACCCTACACATATATATACACTATTCATATGCTAACAATATACACCAACGAGCTTGTTAAAGATAGAGAAATGGTATTTCGAGGCATTCTTAAATGAAGAATTTTGAGGCTAATATCAATCATTCAATGCACCTATTTCACTTATTAGTTTCTAGGAACATTCAAAGAAGGAGTCTCGAAGTGGTAGATGGAGAACCTCTTTTATTTTGGTAAGAAATGGAAAACATTGGTACTTTTGAATTTCCTATCAAAGATTTAGGAGTGGCTCAAATGCATAATATTGCCCCATCTGCACTACCAAAATTTCATGGTTTGGAAAATGAAGACCCAGATATATTCTTATTTGAGTTTGAAGTACTTTGTAGAGGATATTTTTATTGTACTAATTCTCAAAGGTTGCAAGTGTTTCCTCTTACTCTTAAAGGAGCATCTCTCTGCTGGTTCATGAGCCTTGGTGGGAACTACATTCAAACATGGGAAGACATGAAGAATGCATTCTTGGAGAAATATCAAGACTATTTCTAGGTCGTTGAAGATATTTTTGGAATAACAAAAGGGGAAAATGAAAGCTTGGAGGATTATGTGGAGCAATTTAAATACAAATTCCAAAAATCAAAACATAAGAATTTGGTAAAAGAGACCTTGAAAACACTCCTACTCAAAGGAATCAAAGGTGAATTTTTAGAACCTTTAAATCTGATAGGAGCAAGTGATGTTTATCACTTACCATATGACGATGTTTTTAAATTATGCATTAGTTATTCAAGAGGAATATCCAAGATTGGTAAGAATTCTCGAGAAATTTCTTCTGAATTTTTGGAATCTACTACAAAAATAGGAGCTACAAAATCTTGTCTAAATTTACAATTGGATGATTTGCAGGAAGAATGGAAGCAATGGAAGGAGCATCATTCAACAAATTATTTGCCATCACTATCAGGATTTCAACAAGTATTTAAGGAATCAAGTAAGGAAATAATTCGACCACTAGGTATAACTGAAAACTCATCATCATTTAATACTTGGAGTAGTATTTATTGTCCCCAACAGGCTCCTCAACACATCTACAACCCCACAGTTCCATGGAAAACTTATAATCCTCCTTTGATTCAATACTCCACCATATTTCCACAATGGCCCTCTCGCTCGAGCTAGATATTCCCACAACCCCAAGCATCGTTTGTAGCCTCCTCTATAGGGAAATTCGCCATGCAAATTCCATTACTTGAGCCACAACAGTTGCAATTCCCTTCCAATGTACCACCATGTTATCCATTTTTATGTTCCCAACCGTTTGTGCAACCAAACCCTAATTTCAACAATCAAGTTGCACATCAATTTAAAACACCTATTTTTCCTACTTGCTCCCCTATCAAATGTAATGTCATATCTTTTAGAGAGGCGAGAGGAGTAAATCCAGAAACTTCCCCTATTACCACACAAAATTTACCTCGAGAAGAAACTTTAATCCATAAACCATTAGAGAAGAAATCCATGTTTGGAACTTGTTTGAAAACTGTTGTTGAATCTCACAAAGAAGAAAACCCTAGAATTTCCCTTAACCATCCTTGTCAATCTAAAGAGAAATATTCAAGCTGTGGAAGACCTATACAAGTTGGAGAACCATGAATATGTGTGTCCTATTGAATCCTCGTTCCACACAATTATTAGTGCACCCCATTCCCTCATCATTCAAAAACTCTTCGTACCATATCAGGTAAGTAAGTTGGTTTCTCATACTCTGATATGTGTTAAAATTTACATTTTAAACCTGAGTGTGAGTATATTACTATTTTGTTACACACATGGATAAATTGGAAGTATGCCTACACTTAAAGGTGATATTTCTCTCTTTAAAAATAGGGTAGAGTAATGAATAAAGATGAATAACAACACTCTTGAACTTGTGATTCCATAAAAGCACAATTTTTGAAATTTTTTATTATTACGCATTCTCATGGTAAAACTTATCAAAAGTACTTTACACTTAGCGCTTCATATTTATAAAGTGACGATCGTGGATCAATATGTATTGTTATAACTTACATGCAATACTCTTCTCTTATTCTAATAAAGTATCTTCCAGAAAATCTTTTCAAGTCCCTCTTCGAAGGAATCATTGAAAAACCTCTTATGGTAGACCACGTTTCCAAAACCCTAATAAGCTTTCATAAAGAACCCTACATGATAAACTCAAGGAATATTTTTGGTCATTATCTGAGATGTTTTTTTTAAGTTCTTAGAGTAGCATAATTGTTGGGTAGCAAAAGCCCCGCGCAACGGTCATGGGGCATGAAGCTTGAAATTTTGGGTAAAGATAGGGTAAAGACTCTGCGGGATGTGCAGAGTGTGATTTATAGTAAGATGAGTTAAAGGGTAGTTCGCCCAGAAATAATTTAAAGAAATGTAAGTTGAGTTGGCCCGCCCATGGATCACAGTCCATGGAAATGTATAAATAGAGCGAGGCTCTATAGATAGGAAGTAGCTTTTGGTTAGGTAATCTTGGATTTGTTATGTAATGGGTTTTTGAGAAAAACAATCTTGAAGCGTCTGTAAGTTCGAGTCAAGGGTATTGGGTAGTAGCTAAAGGCTCTACAACTATATGCGTAGAGGCCTAGAAGAGTCTACAACTGTGCGTGTGGACCCCTGCAGCTGAGTGCGTAGGTGGGATCTGAATTTATTGGTGGAGAACTTGAATAAAGATAAGTTAATTCTGAGATTCTGTGTTAAATCTGAAATATCACAAATCTGGTTAATGTATGGTTAATGTATGACTGTTTGATCTATGCACGTATTCTCATGTTATAAATATATGTGAATCTGTATCTATTCTAAGTGCGCGAACTAGTTAATTCTGTTAAATTTTTTCTTAAAGACAATAAAAAGTAGATTGCATCTATAAATAGCACATTAATAAGTATCAAGGAGTATTCTGGGACTGGATCTGCACGATGTAGAGTGGCACGAAGCCACGAAATACTGCGCGAAACCTTCAGTCCACATCAAGACATCCCAAGGGTGTGGAAACTTGGTTCCAGCACCCTCCCCTGCTATCTCGGGTGAGACCTTAGTCCATGCTCCACGGGCTGTTGCCAAAAGGGTTGGTAGTTGTGGGATTTTTTTGGCTAAATAATTTTTTCAAACCTAGGTCAAGCCCATATAAGACAACAAATGGTTCCGTTTCCAGGATCTAGATCTGTCTAGGAGGTGTCTGATGTTGGAACTGGGACCCTAAAAAGAAAGAGCTTGAAGAGTTGTTGGATCTAAAGCTCCACAAGCTTTCGGTTCAGGAAAATAGAAATCCGTGGATATCAGAGGAAGATTGGTTGGAATGATATATATATACACAGATATTCACGAGGTCTTCTTCGCCACCTTTCTGGTAGAGCTTTACGAGTGGATCGCGAGGTTAGCTGACAACGTGGGAAGGTGCAGATTAGCTGAGCCTATTGTGTGGAATCCAGAACTAGTGTAGGCTAGAAGCCACCGAGGATAAAGTTGTACATGCAGTAGATCATTGGCTGGATCAGGTAGGAGGAGTATTTATCATTGAGTTTGTGATAGATGTTAGAGTCAGTCTGGTCAGTCCTCTATCAGAGATCAAAACTCTTTATGAATTTCATTTTTTAGGTGTCCCGATCCATTCACCCAGCTGCATTCCACTAGGGGCATGCCATAATCTGATGGAGAAGGTCATGGTAGTCATTCCCCCTCATGTCTGGCTCCTGTTGGCTCAGGTCTTTTGTCAATAATCATCAAAGTCCATGACAGTCAAGGTTTGGTCCTTTAAAGGACAAAAGTCATTTTCTATGTTTAGGTCTAAGGATTCATCAATTTGGTCTTTGAACATGTCGAGTAAAGCCATGTAGGCCAGAGTGAGGCCCTTACAGAATTATGATTCAAAGAGCTTCATCATCATGTGGATAGACTTCGACTCTTCTTCAAAACTCTGTTTTGAAGAAAAGTCAAACAGTGTCATTTATGACAAAATTTTCAAAAAAGTCGTCAGTTGATTTCTTCAGATGCAGTCATGGTCTCCGTGGCCAAATGTCCTGTCGTGAAATCCATGCAAAGAGTGCCAAAAATTTCATCATTTGAGCTAAAATTTCAAAGGGAAAGTGAAAATCAGTGTGTTTTAAAGTCAGTGAAAAAGTGCCAAAACATAACATTAGGAAAATGGGTTTTTGAGGAGGCAAAAATCTAAGACATCACTTCCAAAGCTATATATACAAGTTTTCATCAAAATCAAAGCCATTGAGCTAATCCAAGCCTTGGATAAACGTGGCAAAAGGTGTGAGTGTGCATTGTGAGTGTTTGAGGGAGTTGGAGGCTGTTTCAAGCAGCGCAGCGCATATACCCAGGAGCGCGGTGCATACCCAGGGCGCGGCACACTGGGCTTTGCACGTGGCGCACACAGGCCAAGGGCCGAAACAAGTGCCCAATCACTTCCAAATTTTTGTGAAGCACACCAAATTGAAAGGTAGGCCTTACAACATCACTTTCTGATCAAATTTTATCAATGATATGGTATTTATAGAGAGGTTTGAATGCAACCAAATTCAATGAAATCAACCTTAAGAAATCAACGAAAACCATGATGTCTAGGGTTGCTAAAGTGTATTTTTAGTGCCAAGGTTCCATTCCACCCATCATTTTCCCATCACCTACAATTTTTCCTATCCTCCCTTTCTCATTTTTCCTAAAATCCCTGCCCTAAATTACTATCAAACCCTCTCCCCTATCCCTCCACATTTGGTCAATATGACACCCCAAACCCTACCTTGCTAAAACCCCAAACCCTACCTTATCAAAATACCCAAAACTCCTCTCATATCCCTAAAAATATTTCTCCCTATAACCCCTATTCCCATTACATTACTCCTTCCTAATGCTCCCTGTTTCATTGTTCCCCTTGGTGACAGATATCACAAAGGCACCCAGCCTCACACCATCATCAAAGGGCAACCTAATCACAGTCCACACTGCAGTCATGACATCACACCATTCGTTAGAGTATGAGATGGAGACACAAAGTGACTCATCGTCAGAAGAGCAGGCTCCCAGGAGACACCATAAGAGTGGAAAACATGTCAGGGATGAGCCCACTACCCTCACTAAATTACAAGCATGCCCTCTTTCCATGTCATATTTCAAGCACCTAGCATGTTTTGAATTTTGTCAAAGGGTGGCAAATGTTAGAGTTCATCATGAGTTGGCCCATCTATTTGTGCTTCATCTACATGGAGGCCAGTCTATCTTGGCTGGGGTCAGTTTCACATTGACACCCGATGCTATATCAGTGGCAACAGGTATACCAAATTTTGGAGAACAGTGGCATACGAAGAAGAAGGTGGATAGGCAACACTATGAGCCTTACATCAAGGCCAGATTCTTGAGTCAACTCACAAGAGCCTTTCCCTTCAGATACTTGAAAGATGAGTATGCTCCACTCATGAGATTGATCATGAAATACTTTAGCTATGAGGGGAGGTTCTCTCAACTATATGCCTATCACATCTGGTTGCTCATGCAATTTACCAGGGTGAGGATGATGAACCTCTCTTTTTTCATATGCAGGATCATAGAGAGGATGAACACTTTCATGTTGCATAATACCCCTCAGCAGCAACTTAACAGTGTGTACCACTTTGCTCTTATCCGGATTTTGGTAGATCATCAGTTGGGATTACAGGGCATTGCATGGGAGGACTTCATCTCCTGTGACTTCTTCAGCACATCACAGGTACTATCAGAGCCAAAGAAAGAGATGGGTGGTCCTTCTCATCAGCATGAGCACCATGAGACCACTACCATGCTAGTTTTTGTTATATATCAGAGAGGCAGTAGGCACTTGTTTGCAGCAGCAAAGCGAGTGTTATCTCCACCCATGGTGGAAGGGGCCTCGCTTTCGGCATCAATGACACAGGTGCTAGACAAGGGCAAGAAGCCCGTGCATGATGAGGGGCCATCAGGTGGATAGGAGATCGATGTCATCCTCATTCAGGATGATGAGGCAGAGGCGGAAAATTCCCAACTTAGGATGACCATACAAGAGCAGGACACTGAGATCCAAGACTTGATACTTAATGTGGAGAGGGCCAGATGGATCATCAAGTATCTGGAGCAGAGGAACAAGCAGCTTGAGGACCAGCAGGCAATCATGGAGCTGAAAAGTATCTGTGAGAATCGACGAGATGCCTAACAAAGGAGGATCGAGCTCACTACCTTGGAGCAAGAGATCAACAACAACCATGAGTCCTGGTTAGAGCGGGTCAATATACACCTAGAGAGACTGTTGGAGAAGGCTAATAGAGACAAAACCATACTGAGGAGGATGGCTTGTCGTTACAGGGCACGAAACATGGGTGCCAAGGCCCGGATAAGGAGCTTGAAGGCCAAATTGAGCAAAGCAACAAAAGAGGCAAAAGAGGAAGATCGGCTTCGAATCTTGGATGAAGATTCTATGGCCCAACATAGTGCCTCTAGAGAACCTCCAACCCAAATTTCAAGAAATTTGGGACAATTTTGGTCACATGGAATTTTTTTGGCACAAACACAGGTTTTTTCTCTATACGCGTCGCGCCAGCCACTGGCGCGACGCGTAGGATTGGGAGCTCCAAATGAGAAATGGTTTGCATTTTTGGATTCAGCATACAAAATGATGACTACAGACACTCGGGCAAGAAATTTGGGGATGATTTGAGGCTCCAAGAGGTCAAAAACATCCAACAAATGGCCTCACTACCCCTATTTTGACACACAGGAAGCAGTCTTGGGAGAATGAAGATTTGGAGGGGAAAATGAGCTCCAAATTCAAAAATTCCACTTGGGTTGGAAATTATACAGGACAGGCTTTCCAACAAGCACAGTTGGGCACATTTTGGACTCCTACACGTGCTTCAAAACTAGCCTCAAAGTGGCACAGCGCATACAGAAAAGGGCATGATGCATATAGGAAAAATGGCCCAAATTGCGTTTGTTTCGCGAAATTTTGGTTTGCGACTTCTCATAAGTGGGCCCTCTCATCTACACTTCAATTTTTGGCACCAAAGGAAGAATTTAAAGTATTTTCACTCGAGATGGGCATCTATCCAAGTGGCAAACGAAGGCAAAGGGTCACCCAAGCCATTTGTCATGTTTGTGGCGCTGCACCTGTAGCTGATGTTGGGCTCTCCACCTTCATTTTGTAATGATTCGAATAACTCCCCAACCCTTGGGCATTCTATCTCTTCATGGCACATTCTATATATTGTATGCAAACTATTTGCAAAGTGTTGGTTGGCTTGTAACTTCTGGGAGACTATGGGAAAGAAACTTTGTTTCTGCATTGTATATTTTTTACAAAGGATTAATGAAAGGCAGTGGCTCTATTTCATGAGACTCATGTGGTTGTGAGTGTAGAAAATGTGTCTCCTATGTTTCATATGTATCTTGTTATGTTTTATAGTTCATTTCATATTCATTTCCAGTAAAATTTTCTAAGTTAGCTAAGGTAGAATTCAATTTTATTGCTCTGCATGTGGGAAATTTCATGTTCAGTGTTCATTCTTCTGTTGAAAAGGATTCATGTTGTCCATGCCCTTTTCACCCTCTTAATCAATCTCTCCATTTTGCACTATCTTAAACTAAATTTCTAGGCTTTCTGCCTATCTTGCCTCACGAAGTAATCTGTGCCTTTGTATTAAGTTCTCTGTTCATTGAGGCCCATTGGTCCCATACCATCCCAAAAACACAGTCATTCATAAAATTCATTTTTTGTATCCGTATTCACTTACTAGCCTAAGATAACTAGTTCACCGTAAGTCATCTCAGGCCATTTCGTTCATCTATCCACTGAGTGTGACTTAGAGAGAGCCCTCTCTTGTTCTGGTAGGGCTAGCTACCAGACTGAGCATGGTTTGTGGTTACCCTAAATTTTGCCTTCCTTCAGTCTTAGCCGAATTTAGGTGCTAACATAGTGGCAACCATACTGGGGACGAAATCAATCGCCTTGCTTCTTAATAATTCTAAGCTTCCGGATGATAAGTTTAGGATTTGATAGGTTGAGTAAAGTTGGTTGTGTCCTTTGATTTTTTTTAATAGCACGCTGGCTTCTAGAAGATACACCAGAGCTAATCCAGATCTCGACCCTTCGCACATCTATGAAAATCCCAATTTGATTTCAAGAATTCGTTGTAAAAAAAGCTCTATATCGCCCATGCTCAAATCCCATTCATGCCCGAACATTTTTGAGTATATTGAAGAGTTAGAGTTTGATGAGCAGTTTGAATTATCATTGTTTGAAACCAAGTCCGAAAGAGCGGTTGACTCTACTGTCCACAATCCACAGTTTCTTGTAGACTTGGAGATGGAAAGGGCTAACCAGTTGATTGATATAGCTCAGCTTCAAACTCCAATTGCTAGCTTCTTACAAACTGTGCACACTCCTCCAACACCTCCGAGGACAAATCCACCAAGAGTGATGGCTGCTCGTTTTGCACCTCTTGTTTTGCTTCAAGTTTTAGATGACATGCCCGCAGATTACCAAAGCAAAATCCCATTTTTTGATGGCACTTTTAATGGCATTACTGCTCAACAACATGTGGACAGAATGGCAGACTTCTATGAACTTCATGAGATCGATGCGGAGAATGTGGCAATGAGACTTTTTGTACAGACATTTGCAGGTGAAGTGAGGAAATGGTTCAGAGGTTTTCCAGCTGCTCGTATCGCTACCTTGGCTAACCTACAAATACAATTTTTAAACCACTGGGAAGTGAAAAACAATCCTCTTCAAATTCTGGCCGAATATGAGCAAATCAAAAGAAATGTTGGTGATTCGGTCCAATATTATTGCACTAGATTCAATACAATTTATAATTAAATTACAGATAATCTAAGGCCACCTGTGGGACTAGCCATGTTGAAGTTCCCAGATGGTTTTGATGCTGACATGGCTTATCATTTGAGAGAAAGAGAACCGGCCACTATGGAAGATATGCAGAAGATAGTGGTCAACGTTGAAGCAAATTTGTTGACCAAGAGAGCTAGAGCAAAAGCAGAGAAGAAGGTCACTGCAAAGGAAGAATCTTCCTCGGTAGATCAGCTACTTCGGAAGGTAGAGCAGATGCTTGAAAGAGTGAAACTTGACAAACCGGAGCCACAAGTTAGGAATCATAACTTCCGTGGTCAACAACAACCACAGTATGAATAAGACAAAGAGATCAGCGAGCCCAAGAGAAGATTGCACAACAGCCAGTACAGACACCTTTGCAGCAAAATTTTGTGCATGGAACAGAATCAAATGAGGACGGGAATGTAATAGGCGAAGAAAATCACCTCTTTATTCCTGATGATTTGCCTATTTATCTCACTGAAGAGGAAGAGTATGCAGAGAGTTCAACTGCACACAAAGACGTAGATTTCATTCTAGCAAGTGACACCATCTTGGAGGAAGAATCAGATGAATACCAAAGAGGCTACATGAATGCTTTGTCCACCCAATAGCAGCGATATTCACTTAGAAACAGAGATGTGCCGGTCAGACCCATTAAGAAAAAGAAGGATGTTGAAGCGTCAAAGAATGATTCAGCAGTTACACTAAGGAAAGGAAAAGAGGCGGTTGATCCGGAGAGTAGCAAATCACCATCAGCAGAAAATCACATCAGTAACTTGCATCGAAAGAAAAAGAAAGGAAATAAGTCCCAGTCAAAGAGGTAGAAAAGATTCCCACTTTCAATTTAGAGAATGAGATTTCTAAATTGAAGATATCCATCCCCTTGACTGAAATATTGAAGAACAACAGTTATAAAGGACAAGTATCTAAAATGTTGAATTTGGACCCAATGTCCGACATGGTGAATGTCAAAGATGATTGACCTGAAATGATTTTTGGGCCAGCATCAAATGGTGAGTCTCATGATAGTGATGTGCCACCTTTTTACATCAGTTTAAGGTTGCATGATTTTGTGTTACATAATGCCACGTTCGATTCCGAAGCTTCTCACAATCTCATGCCCAAGGCAATCACGGATAAGCTTGGTCTGTACATCACCCGACAATATCATGATCTCTATTCATTTGATTCCAGCAGAGTAAGATGTATAGGTCTCATCAAAGACTTGGTTGTGAGTTTGGATCAGCTCCCAATGAAGAATGTTTTGATGGATGTTGTGGTAGTAGACATTCCTCCAAGGTTTGGCATGCTTCTTTCCAGGTCTTGGGTAGCAAAACTGAAAGGGAAACTATAGCTAGATTTCTCCTATGCTACGATTCCAGTGTTTGGAGAAATGAGGAAATTGTATCGGGAACAAAAAATGAAGTACATGATCATAAGTAAGGAGAAACCAATAAATAATCCAATTAACTATGTACATACATATTTAGAGTCTTTTGTTTTGTATTCAGATAGTTTAAATGATATAGATGGTCAGTTAGTAGAAGCAGATGATATTCCGGAAATAACAGAAAATTTCAGAGAAGTTTTGAAGAAAGAAGAACAAGAACAACAAAACACCGTTGGGCAATCATCTGAAAGAAATGGACAACAAGCAAACAAGTCCCAACGAACAGATTTACAACACTTGCAAGAGGAGGAAGAAGGTTTGTGGACCATGTATTTCGATGGTACAGTGGGAAATGATGGCGCTGGAATTGGAATTTGGGTACACAGTCCTTTCTCCGCCCCAAACAAAGTCCCCAGTAATGTGCGGGTATGCTCTTACAAGTTGGCTTTTGAGTGTTCAAATAATGAAGCTGAGTATGAAGCTCTGATTGCTGGTCTAAAGATTCTAAGAAATCTGAATGCTAAGAGGATTTCAGTATATGGTGACTCCGAATTGGTTATCAAGTAGGTCAGAGGCGAATATCAAGCAAAGCATCCTAGGATGCGGGCTTACCGTAATGCAGTCCTAGACATTTTAAAATTATTTTCATAATACACCTTGACATGTGTGCCTCGTATACAAAATAGTATTGTTGATGCTCTTGCCAAGGCAGCAAGTAGTTTGAAGATCCCAATCAACTCTAGCAACAAATTTGAAATTCATGTCAAGCATCATCCAACCATTCCAAACAATCAGAGATATTGGCAAGTATTCCAAGATGATGAAGAGATTGATGATTTTCTGCAAAACAAAGGCAAGTTCAAAGAGACCTCAATTGATGAAGAAAATGCCGATGGTAAAGGTAATGGTACAAATGAGGTGCAGATCAATGAAATGGACGTGTTGCAGTTGAAGAATAACATCATTCCCAAAGGCTTGATACCTTTACAAGAACTCTTTGATCAAGATGATGTAGCCTGCAAGCCAACATTGTAACCAATAGAGAAGGGTGTGGAAGAGGTCGATATTGGAACAACTACAAATCCTAAATTGGTAAAATTTTCCAAAGCATTGCCACCAAAGATCAAGGACAAATATATCAGTTTGATGTCTTCATTTGCAGATGTGTTTTCTTGGGACTATTCCAACTTAAAGACATATGACACCAATATAATTCAGCACACTAT
>APFE030967408.1:2278-60057 GCA_000404065.3 Pinus taeda
GAGAGAAACTGCGTACCCAGAGATAAACATGTTTTCAAGTGACTTTCTCTCTTTTGAAGTTTTGACATGAAGAGCAGAGGTATGGGGCTTGACAAAGAGGACAATATGGCTATTGATGGGGCCATATAGCTGCAGATAGTCAAGGTGACAAAATTCAGTGTAACACTGGGTGGGCAGCAAAGTTCTAAGATGGGATTCACGAAGAGAAGACAAGGGCAAACACACAAAATTCAATTTTCTGTGGAAAGGACTGTACATTATCAGCGTTGTGCAAGGCAATAATACCTATTTTCTCAAATCTCCAGATGGCAGCACAGCTGAAGAAGGCCCTGTCAATGGCCGAATACTAAAGCACTACAATGATCCTTTTGATTGAAAAGAGCAGGCGGTGTTTTATTCTGTACATAGAATATTTGTATATACCAGTGTTTTGATTTTTTGTAAGAATCCATAATGCTAAAGCACGTAAAAGAAAGCAAGCAGTGCTTTGCAGCTTAACAGCAGCACAAGTGAAGGAAAGAGTTGTTCCCAATCCAAAATTTCAAATCAATCCAACAGTCAGCACTAACAAGTTCAAAGCACAACCATAACAGAAGAAACAAGGAAATCTGACGTGCTGTTCTTGGCTTCTCACAAGGAAAATCCATCCCCAAGTGGAGCCACTGTTAGCCTCTTGCTGCAGCAGGTTACTCATATTTCATGATTGACATTTTTACAGACCAAATATGTCATACTTTGCATGCTACAATGCTCCATATTTTCTAAATAGTCACCAAGCAAAGAAGGCTACTCAGAGTTCATCTAACTGCTTTCCAAATTTTGAGAAGTTATTCCAGTTTTGTACAATTTTCAGCTAAAGGGAGGTCCAAACAACTTAATCTTGGTCTCCCTAGGTTTCAATTTCCTGTTTTAGAATATAGAGGATGAAAATATGTCTAAATAGCTTAATCTTGGCAGATTCTTAGATAGGTAGAGAATCAAAGGAGCCCAACTGCTTAATCTGGGCCCTTGGAAGAAAAAAGGGTAATTGGTAGATAGGAAGGCATAAAAAGAAAAATTGAAATGATGGGTCTGCAAGTCTAAGTGCACCCAAACCAAAAGAAGAAAAAATGTTAGGTAAGTAGGCTGGGTAGGTAGTTTTGAGGTTGCAGAATCTTGATTGCTGATCAATTCCATGTTTTCAGGGTGTCATCTCTACTCAGGATACAATCACCAGGCAGTTTTATGTGAAAGAGCTCAAAACAGGCATAACTAACTTCCTTTCTCCATCTCCCCCAAATCATTAACTAATTTCCCAAAAAAGAGGTCAAGATCTGCTTGATATCTCTTAGTTTCATCATTTTCATGTCATTAGCTTGGGTGAAGATCTGCTCCACTCAAAGAAAATCCATACTCTCTCTATAAGGTTCTATCTCCCCTTTCCAAGCCTAAGATTTCTGAAACTTAGCGCTTTCTTGTCATCTCCATATTAACTACTAACACTATTATTTAACTCCCTATATTTTCCCCATCCCCCTACTAAAACTATGTAGATAATCCCCTTTATGTAAATATCCCCTCCCCATGGTTGAAATATAACCATAAATACTTCACTGGGAATTACTAAGTCACCTGGACATTAGTAAGAACCCTCCCTCTGAAAAAATGTCCACTCCCAAGTGTATGGACCCCTTCCAAACACTAAGGGAACCCTTTCCAAATGCTAAATAACCCTCCCCGCGCATTCTTCTGTGAAAAATATTAATGTTTGTTTGATAAGTTTTCACCGCGCAAACACATTTACCCATTTTCTAAAGTTAAAAACCCACCGTGCCGCGAAACATTAAGCCTTTAACGCGCGTGCGCCTTTGCTAAACCCCGTGCATCTCCCTTTCCCATCCACCGTTGAATTGCCTCCCCCAGATCCGACGGTCCTTGATCACATCGCGCGCCCAATTACGGTGGTAGGTTACCACCCGATGTTTGACGGTTTTCCCGTCGTACACCGGGACAGGTGGCGGCCTCCCATTGCATCAGGCCGCCCCTGACAGAAACCACCTCCGTACCAAAGGCGGTCCGACGCACAGGGAAAACCGCCCTCCCCTCACATGACAGGAGCGCCACCTCATCCTGCCAGGTTGCCTCCACGTCACCTCACCCTGCCTGTGCCCGGTCCACGTCACCCCGCCGTACTGCCACATCACCTTGATGACGTCAGCATGCTGACATCACATCCGTACCAAAGGACCCCACTGCTGACGTTAGCATGCTGACGTCATCCGCCGTATTGCTGACGTCAGCAGCCAAAAAACCGAAAATTCGCGCAAGAGGAAAAATCGTGCTTTGGAGCTTCAGAATGAGAAATGGAGGCAGTTTTCGCGGATCGCTACGGGAAATAGGCCATATTGGGGAATCTTTAGGGAATCTTTTGATTCCTTGGCCCGTTTTGCACCGAAAAGGCCCGAAATTGCCCGATTTTGCCAAATTATACCGATTTGAAGATAGGAAGAGACCAGAGACAGAGATTAAAGAGTATCAGATCAAATTCACAGAGAGAAAACACGTCAAAGAGTATCAGAAAGTGGCGGGGACCATCAATGTAGCGGCAAAGAGTATCAGTGAAGATCTTAACAGCGGCCCAAAGCAGGAGAAAATTTAATGCCTTCCAGCAAAGTCAAAGAAAGAGGGCGAGGCCACTCAAAGCTCTCAAATCATGGTTATTGCACATTTAACTCGCACCAGAACAGAACTGTAGATCCCAAAGCACAGTTATTCCAGTAGTACTGCATCGAGGCTCCAAGGGCTAGATTGCACTCCTTTTTAATCCAACTACCTCTGACATAGTTCAATAGATATTTACCTACATTTAATTTTGGCACAATTTTAGGTTTATAAAGCTCTTTTTGCAGACCTGGTTTAGGTCAATTGTAATAAATAAGTTTGAGATATTTGCACTATAAAGACAACCCTGAATACTGTATTATTGGTTGGTTGGTTGGTTGATTAGTCAACAAGCTATCTCTAGCTGATTTTGCTCTGGGAGAGACTCGCACTGTAATATCTGATAAGTTTCTATAATCAAAGACTGCTGATGAGCCTTGGAGAACAAATTGTTCACTGTGTTTACTGGTTGAAGAGTGATTATGGAATTCTCGTGCTGTGCATAACTCAGTAAGTGCTTCTTACCTCTATTTCCATTCATGAATTACGCTCTTAAACAACTGAAAGAAATATTAGCTTAGAATTTGTTTAAATACACTCTATGCTCAATTTCTGTTGTTTCTTTATGTTTTCCTCTGTTTAAGCATAAATATGAATTCCACATGGCTCATGTTTGCCTTAACCTAAGACAGTTATCCAGGGATTTTTCATTGCCCCTAGATAGAGATCATCTTTCCCTCTGTTAAGTTAAATGAGAGATTCTTAAGTGCCTCTCATTCCTTACATATCATTCATCCTTTTAGTCTGAAGATTGTGTTATGAGTAGCTATCCTGCTTCATTATTTCTCTTATGACCAGAAAGACGCACTGATAATCTTAACCCATGAATCCATGCCCAATGGTTTGAAACTTATCACTTCATAAATTACCTCTCTGCCTGAAAGCATTTTCCTTCCCTCCAAACACAAACAAAACCCCCTGAGCCAAAAGCTAGCCTAAAATCATCAACAAAGTTGAATCATTAAGAGAGAGCCCTCTCTGATTGCAGGTGGGCTAGAACCTGCAATCCAAAGATTGGTTTTTGGTTACCTCGGTCGTATCCCTACAGGAGCCTAGGGACAACCTGAGTGATAACACTGAATACAGCCCCTTGTTAGGAGGATCTGAAAGTGAAGAAGAAATAAGTAACCCTACAACCCCACGACATTTCCCTACCCGTCCTGAAGGCATGTCGAAGTTAGGAGTTGAGAAAAATTAGGATGTCTTTAAGATTCCCCTTCCATCCACCCCCTTACACCCCATCCTCCTCCCCATAATTCCCCTATGTCCCCACCCCATCCCCCTCCACCTAGCCCCCCGAGAAGGAAAATGAACGATGACATTAATCTGTCTATTTTTAAAGCATTGGGATCAGAGGATCCTGACCAGTTCTCGTTTGTAGCTGATGCATTATGGACAACAAGATAGATCACTAGCAATGATTTAAACAAGGTTGTTATGAAACCAACTCACAAAAATATAGAAAAGATAGATCAACGCCTTAGAAATCATCCTCTTCGAGGGGGAAACCTCCTTTACATTACACAAATGAACAATTCTTGGATGATACAAATGACAAGAACTCCTTTCTATATATAGGAGTCTAAGGGGTCATAATGTAATCAGAGCCGGCATAACAATAATAATGTAAGGGCACAACAATAACACTAGTGGGCTTCTATGGGGCATAATAATAACAATATGGGGACTACATGGACACAACAATATAATAAGGGGCTTGCACTAATAACAATAAGGGGTTACACTAGAAGTATAGGGACCTAACAAAGGCACAGCTCATCACGTCGCTACGAGAAAGAGCACTAACATGGTATATGAAATACTCTATGACTAATCTGACTGCTTCTTTGGATGAAATTAAGAAAGCATTGGTATCAGAATTCAAGAAGCCAAAATCATAATCATAGTGCATCACAAAGCTAAAAAATCAAACAAACAACGATTGAATCTATGTGGGAGTTGGATCAACGATTCAAGGTATTGATGGGTCAAGTAAGCTTTAATATACCCCTAGAACATCATAAGGAATGGTTGATAACCGCACTACTCCCGCATATTAGGTTACCTTTGACACAACAGAAGATCGTGACTCAAGCTGAAGCATTGGAGATTGCAATGAAGTTGGAACCTTCATTGCATAGGGATACTCATGCAGGGGTACATCAGATTCAAAGTCAGCTAGCCAATTTGACCTTGGAGCTGAAAGATCTCAAGAAAGGTAAAGAAACGAGATCAAAAGTATGGTGTACAAAATGCAAAGTAGAGGGTCATTATAAGGATCAATGCCTTGTGTTCAGAGATTGTGTGGTAAGTGGAGCACCTAATCTAGTAAAACCAGGTCTGTAGTGCAATATTTGTAGAACAAGAGGCCAAAATCACTTCGAAGATTGCTACTTATTACAGAATTATGTGCAAACCTTGAAGCAACTATTTTGCAGCGTTTGTAGATCAGTAGGCCATGATGACAAAAATTGTCGAAGTTATGACTTGATGATGGAGCGCAGTGCTAATGCTTATCAAGTGCAAGCTGAAGGACATACACACGAGGAGTCAGGCTAGCACGCTGGTCGAGGAGGATTTCAAGGATGAGGAGGAGGAGCTAGTCGAGGACATGGCGAGATTATCTGTTATAACTTTGGATAGGCATGACACTTCGCAAGAGACTGTCATAACCCTATGACAACCTGCAACTACTGTATGTCTTTCGATCATATGATAGAATAATGCCACATCCTTATTGCAAAGTTGCAGGAGAAAAGAAACCAACAACCTGCAACAAATACTCAAATTATGACCGTTGAGCCAAGGGAGGATCAACTACGCATCGACATTGTAGCAAGAAGTAGAGATGTGACTAGAAATGATAAAGCTAATGGGAAAAAGGAAGCTAAAGCTACCTGTGTAAGAAAAACTACTCAAAAATCTCCTGCATTTGATACCCTGAAGGAAAAGCAAGTATTCATGGAGGTGAGGCAAAGATTTATGGATGATGGGGCCTCAACCTATACCACGTAGCTGACTCAAAAGGATAACTGTGAGATAGAATTAGTTGTGACACAAGATGTGGATCCGAATATTTTGAAGTATTTTCCACAAACTTGCATGAAGTTGTTGAGAAATCAGAAGGTCGTAGAGGGATTGAAGGAATTGGTAGACTCTTGTGCTCCTAAAGAGGTACCACAAAGTGAGATTCTCACAGTGAATAATCTACATAGACACAAGAAGCAGATTGGAAAGGAAATGAGGCTTACAGTGCAAATTGGAGAATATGACATGGATCAGGTTATCTTGGATCTAGGATCTTATGCCAATGTCATGCCGAAGCAAACTTGGGAATTGATGGGTAAGTTGAAGCTACAAGGGTCAACTATCCAGCTGAAAACAATGAATCAACAGAAGATTGTCCCTCTAGGAAAATTGTCAGGTATCATAGTAGACATTGATGGTATCGAAGTGATTGAGATTGTGGATGACAGTAATACTTGCTCCGCATTGCTTGGATTGGATTGGGAATTTTCTAACATGGCTATAATTAACTTGAAGAAAGGGAAACTGGTATTTGAAAGCAATAATATGAGAGTTATTGTTCCATTAGATCCATCGGAGGGAGCGAGGTATACTGAACCTATAAAAGAAGAGTGCAACATGGATGACATCGACAACATTTATCAAATAATAACAAAAGAAGAAGAATGGATTAATGCTACTGCAGATGGAAAACTAACTTGGGAGCAAGATAGTTTCTACACTTTAGATTTAGAAGAGGAATTGGAAACTGGCAGAAAAAGTTGCATGAAGTGTCTATAAGGCGATGTGCAAGAATCACTAAAGAAGGACACTGTATGACAACCGAGGTATGTGATTTACCTTTGTATGATGGTTTGGGTAATATAAATACTTTAGAGATTATGAAAGATGGGTACCCGAATGTCATAGATTGTTAGCTCTAGATCCAACAGTGAGGGCTACTCCTGCTAGATGGTGGGGTACTCACAAGAAGAATATAGGGGACTGGAAAGAATGTAGAAGATTGATGTGGTAAGGTTTGGTCAAGTAGAAATAGAGCTTGTAGACAAGTATGATGGACAAAATGATCCTAGAGACCACATATAGCTCTATATGGTAGCGTGGGGAGAAATTTCGTGAGAAGAATGGGTGCATGGCTTCATCCATACCCTGGAGACAATTCCTCAGAATTGGTATTTGGAAACCGAGCTTCGACATGGTACTACTAGCTGGGCATAAATGGTTGATGGAATTATAATTACATTCAGATTTGAAGATGAATGTCCACATATAGATGCAACTCTGAATATAGTTAAGAATAAGATTTTTGAGAATGATGTTCCAGTTATTTGGAAACCTGATTGGGTTGTGCAGAAACGTAATGTAATGGAATGTTATAATCTCATTGCAGAAGAGGACAAAGATCCTCACAATATTGACATCAAAGAATAATAAGATCATCACGAAGTAAGTGGACTTGAGATAGAGATGCCTAATATAATGAAGCCGTTGAAGACGAAGAAGGTCAATATAGGGTCAGAGGCTGAACTGAAGTACGCAACAATAGGAGATTACTGGGATGTGGACACAATCAACAAGATAACCGATCTCTTGCATGAATATTAGGAGTTTCTCCCTACCAAGTTTTTAGATATGAAGCGCATAGTAGGAGATTTGGGAGTTATGAGGATTCCTCTAAAGCCTGTTGCAAAGCCTATTAAGAAGAGACCTTATAGACTGAATCCGAAATACAAGGAGAAGGTGAAAGAAGAAATTGGGATAATTGAACTTGTCGAAGAGCCTGAATGGGAAAGTCCCATGGCTGTTCAGGAAAAGAAGGCAAAAGGGGAAATCAAAATTTGTGTTGACTTAAGGAAATTGAATGATGCATGCTTGCATGACCCCTTCCCTACACCATTTATAGATGAAGTATTGGACAATGTAGGAGGTCAGGAGGCCTATTCTTTCACAGATGGATTTTCCGGTAACCATCAGATCAAAATTGCACCACAAGATAAACATAAGACAACTTTTTCTATAGAGTGGGGCACTTATCAGTACCTAGTGATGTCTTTTGGATTGAAGAATGCACCTGCTATCTTTTCCAGAGTTGTAGTTGCTACCTTTAAAGAATATATACACAAGTTTCTGGAAGTATACTTCGAATATTGGTCAGTCTTTGGGCTATTAAAGCAACATGTGGCAAGCTTAAGGTTGATGTTGGATACGTGTAGGCAGTACCATATCTCATTGAACTTGAAGAAGTGCATCTTTTGTACACCATTTGGTATACTATTGGGACATGTAGTTTGTAAACAAGGATTAATGGTGGATCTCGCGAAGATCACAGTTATTGTGAACCTACCAACACCAAAAATAATGAGACAACCATGCACGACACTAGGACACACTGGCTACTACATAAATTTTATAACGGGGTATGCCTAGATAACTGCACTGATGGAAAAATTGCTGAAGAAAGATGTAAATTTTCAATGGAGTGAAGAGTGCCAAAAGAGCTTGGATGTACTAAAAGAGAAGATGGTAATTGCACCTATTCTAGTTTTCTTGGACTCGAAGAAGTAGTTCCATGTGCATGTTGATGCATCTTACATAACATTCGGTGTAGTGCTAGCGCAACCTAGAGCAGGAGAAATTGATCATCCCATAACATTTGCAACCAAGAAACTCTCTAACATGGAAAAGAACTATGGCATGACAGAAAAAGAGAGATTAACTATGCTATATTCATTACAGAAGTTCGAGCACTACTTGTTGGGAGCGCACTTCAAGATGTTCACTGATCACTCCACACTGAAATATTTGATGAATTAGCTTGCTTTAGGAGGAAATATATGTTGATGGTTGTTATTATTTCAGGAGTATGACTTCAAATTTATAGTGAAGCCAATGAAATTGAATGTTGGGCCTGATCATCTATCAAGAATAGAGACAGGAGAAGGACCCACAAATATCAAAGATAACTGGCCTAATGCACAACTATTCACAATTAGAGTTGCAGATGATCACTTCGCGAATATTATTCAGTTTCTGGCCACATGAATGGTGCCCACGGAGTATACTATGAAGCAAAAGGAGGAGTTGGTTGTTCGAGTAGTTGATTTCTCGTTGATTGTTGAACACTTGTACAAAATGGGACTGGATGAAGTACTACATAGATACGTCCCAGAACACAAACAACAGAGTATTCTAATAGAAGCTCATGGAGGAGTCGCATGTGGGCACTATGCAGGAAAAGCCACTATGCAAAAAAATCTTGAGAGTTGGGCTATGGTGGCCCACAATACATAAGGATGCAAAAGAATTTTTTCATGCATGTGATATATGTCAAAGAATGGGAAAGCCATCTAAAAGAGATGAGATGTCACTAGTATGACAAGTAACTTTACAGGATTTTGAAAAATGGGCTATTGACTTTGTTGGACCTATCAATCTGCTAGGAAAAAATACTGGTGCGAGGTATATAGTCACCACAACTGATTATTTGACAAGATGGGCTGAGGCACAACTAGTGAAGGATTGCAACGCAGAAACTGCTGCGAAGTTCATCTTTGAATATATACTATCTAGGTTTGGTTCTCCAAAGATCTTGATGAATGGCCAAGGCACAAATTTCTTGAACAAGACCATTGAAGCACTAACTGAGGAATTTCAGGTTTACCACCAGAAGAGCACTCCTTATCATCCTCAGGAAAATGGAATAGTGGAAGCTTTCAATAAAATTCTAGAGAATGCATTGACCAAGGTATGAAATGTGCACAAAGATGACTGGGATTTAAGGATTTTAGGGGTTTTGTGGGCATATAGAAAAACATGCAAGAAATTGACAAGGCAGACACCTTTCAAGTTGGTATATGGACAAGAGGCAGTAATGCCTATGGAATACATTGTGCCAAGTTTGATAATTGCAGCTTTCATAGATATGGCAAACCTTGACATTATGAAGGAAAGAATGTTGTAGATATTAACTCTAGAAGAAGACATGTTCATAGCACGGTTCCATCAGCAAGCACATAAATCAAGGGAGAAAGCCTATCATGACAAGCATATCAAGAAGAAGACATTCCAGGAAGGAGATCTTGTATTATTATATGAAAACAAATTCACAAAGTTCCCAGGAAAATTTAGAACACGTTGGTCAGGACCATATATCATCAATAATATCTTTGATGGTGGTGCAATTTAGCTCGTGAACTTGAATGGTATGCTGATTCCAAGATGGGTGAATGGTAGCAGGTTGAATATTTACAGGGACAACTCTACCCTTGGAGCTTTGCACTGAAAAATGAAGGGAAGAAAGTCTTCGCACCACCTGCAGTTGAAAGTGGGCATGGGACTATAAACTACTCTGCAGAAAGGGACTTCACCGAAGGAATATTACTGCGTGATACTCAAGAGTATGATGAAGTCCGAAGGAAATGCAACAAAGAAAAGGTGACTGTGCTACAAGAGAAGGTTTGTCTAAGTTGGCAAGAAATATGATCGTTGGAATGGAAATGCTACCGTTAAAATGAAATTTCCATTAAGGGGCGTGAGAGAAGAATATTTATGAAGCACATCTAGCTATATCTAGCCCCATACCTGCATTAAATGATCAAATATTGAAGTAATCATGGGGCTGGAATTCAAATTTGTTATAAAAACCATATCTCGCGCCATATTTGACACTTTTCTATTTGGATAAGCTAAGAAATTGCATCTAAGTGTGAAGAGAAGAGAGCTACTATATGTCTGAGGAGAGTTTTGAGGAACCTGTTAAAATATTTGCAAAAAGGGGATTAGCGGGTATTATGGAGGCACAAACAACACCTATGTCCCCAAGGTGTGTGAGTTCACCCAAAAAGTAGGTACCCACAGAACAATAACCATAGAATAAGTAAGAGAAGAGACCATCTAAGATCTCTAGGGTGGAATTCAGAACATCCCCAAGGAAGAAAACACATAAGGAAGTGTGCACAAAGAACAAAGAAGATAAGAGGAAGAAGCCTATGCAGAAAGGAAAGAAATCGATGCAACAGAAGGCGCCTCAAGAGATCAATGATAGTGAAGAGGAGGCTAAATTTCACCGCATGGAGATAGAGGACGAAGAGATTCCCACTGTGCTCCCACATTACATGCCACCAAGAAAACCGAATGCCAAGCCGGTTAAGTAACCATGGGAGGGAAAGTTTTTCCACAGACACTCCATTGTTGGAGGAGGAAGTGCCCTTTTATGGCGAAGTGTTAGGGAAGTTACCCCAACTGAAGATGGAAGACTGGGACTTTAACAATTGGAGAAGATACCTACAATTTGAACCAAGTATATATCTTAAGCAGGTTCAGTATCGAGAAAGTGGAGTTACAAGGTTGGAGCCATATAGTGGGTTGTAGGATTGTAGAGAGTGGGCCTCTTGAATATGTTGAATGTGCCACACTTCGACCGAAGCACATCTAGTAAAATCTGTGTGTGACAACTCCTTGCACTGGCACATGATGGATGCATATAGCTAGGGATGAAGATCCTGATTGATGAGATGTTAATAAGAAGAATCATAGTGTTGCCTCACCAGGGAAAAGACCCTACAGAAGAATTTGTAGGAAAAAATAAGGATAAGGAGATGGCACAAATGATGAAGGAAAAGTTAGGATTAGTGAAGAAGTCATAGGGATATGGTATCAATTCTATCAATGACCAAGGAGTGTGTTTCGCCATGCACATCTTGGTAGGTAAGATAATGAGGAAGTGCAAGGCCAGTGAGGTACCTGCAACTATAGTATCTTTGGTTGCACAGGGGTCCAGTTTAACTGGGCTACCTATTTGTGCAAGGAATTTTTGATAGATTGTAGGGAAGCACAGGAAGAGGGGAGGACATTCCACTATGCTTAGTTGATAATCCTCATCCCGCTAGTTGCATGGAAAGAGCTAGAAGACTCATAGTTTCCATCTGTCGAGGTGGATGTTTGTGAGGAAGCGAGGTATGGCTGCCTCTGGTTTACTAAGGAGCTGACGCGTTGCAATAGAGAATATGATTTTCTTTGTGGTGATGTCATTGGATCTACACATGGTGGTGAATCAACATCCAAGGTTGTCACCTATTTTATATAAGTAGTATTGTCACATTGTAGACTTCGAAGCAGACTTCCACAGAGCTTATGTGAAGGCAATGAAGGACCCAACTAGGACATAACACCCATTTCCATACTTAGTAATGAAAGATGATTTTCTCATCGTAGTACAACAATGGATGGAAGAATGGATGATTCCACTCGATGGAGCAATTGGAACAGAGAAGGGTACTCCACAAGATGCAGGTACAAGTGGAAAGTATGCATAGATAGAAATAGAGAAAATAAAGCAGGAGCATGAGAAAACCCTCAGTGATGCAAGAGCATCAGACGAGTCACCTTTTATTGTTAGAAGGAGAGAAACAAAAATTGTAGTAAGAAAGAGGAAAAAGAATAAAGCATATAAGTCGAAGGGTGCATAAGCACTTGTTGTCACTAATGGGGACATCGAAGAAATCAGAGAAAAGGTCTAGGAGATCACAATGGGGATCTGCGACATAATTGATGATCACTATAGAACGATATTTTATGAGGTACAACAGGGCATCGTGAAGCTAATGTATTTGTCACAAACAACAAAACAACTAGAAAAAATCGCTCAGCCACTACAAGTAGAGCGAAGAATGGAGATACAATTCAGTGTTAGAATTTTGCAGGTGTGAGCTAGGGCACTACAATTCTACGCACCAGAGGACAAAGAATGAGCCAAATCATGGAATACAATCAACATAAATATTGTCACACTATCCATTCAGGTGCTGCATAAATTTCATCAAAGTTTAACAACCGAGCTGAAGTAGCGGGAACAACAAACCTCAATGTTGACGATGTAGGTGGAAAAGGAGAAAACTGCACTGAACAAGGAGTTGGAGTAGGTGGCTAAGTAAATAGATGATGCATGTTAGTGGAAACAACAATAGGAAAAATCCATCGAAGATACTTGTAGCATAGTCCTAGACGTGAAGGTCGGTGAGGAGGAACCACAAGCAGAGAAGGTCGCGAAGCTCACTCTTGCGATCAAGGAATCAAAGAATACACTAGAAAAGATAAAATTTGAGTATGAAGTACATATATTAGAGCTCCAAATAAGGCTGCAACCATCCATGCCACCATAAGTGCAGGAGCAGAGGAAGAAAGACTTAAAGGTAGCATTAAAAGGCATCTCTGGCATAGTCGTTGACTGTGGGAAATTATTGGATGACATAATACCGGTTTGGACCTCACTACAGGAGGATCCAAAAATACAAAAGATCAAGGAGGAATTACAGGTGAAGTAGAAGCAACTCAATGAGATCTTGGTAGTTGTAAATACCATATGAGTCTTGCAAAATCTCGCCAGTATTACTGAAGGAAAGAACCTACAAAAGCAGATAGATGATCTTCAGATTAAGAGAAAAATTTTCAAGCAAGGAGTCAGTCATGGCAACATAACGCCCTCAAACTTTATCAGGCAATGGATGAAAGGCTCAAAGAGTTGAAGAAAATTGAGGAAGAAATACTGCAGAAGCCTGCTGGCCCAACCAAAGAGGCATTGCTGGAGGAGGTGCGTCGAGAGGAGAAAAAAATGGCAGAGACAATCCAACAGTATAATGCAATCTACAATGAAATTGCAGCGAAAATCAAGGGAACCACAACTGAGTGACTTGAGATGAGTCACATGTGAGTTTTGGGGGCCTGTTGGGTGCAACCCAACTTGGTCCAAATTTTGGTCAAAGACTTCGCATTTTGAGGAGTGGAGCACACAGAGTTGGCAAAGTTCTATTAATCGCACAATGTTTAGGGGCTTTGGGGTGGGTCAAAAGTCCCTTATTTTGTAACGGGTTTCAGGTATTAGTCCATTGTTTTATCGGATCCATGGTATGTTGACCATGGTCTTGTAGTAAGGAAGCCTATATAAAGAATATATAATACTTTGTTGATAATAACTAATTGAGCATAGGTAGAATTCATAGATCGATCATATTTTCTCTCTTGAGTCTGTATTTTTGGGAAGGCTCCATAGTTGAGTGCGCAGACCACCTGCAGTTGGGTGCACAGTTCGTAGAAGTGTATGCATTGAAGATAATTATTAATAAATAAGAAGTTTTGGTGAAGTATGGAGTATCTTTCTGTGTTTAGTATTTGTTTTTATATTTATATCATCATACATGCTTTTTATTGAATTATGCAAAGAACACATGTTATACTATTTTCTATTATGTTTATGTATTAAGTATCAATCTGTGAAGTTAATCATCAACGCAAAAGTTATTCATATATGCGAAGCTGTAGATAGATATAATACATAAGTGAATATGCGAGTGCCACAACGTAGATATCCCTCTGGTTGTAGAAACCTAGTTTTGAAACCATTAGGGGACTTTTGAGGTCTAAAATGGGCCTCCTAAGAAAATTATAAAATGATAGTGGAAATAATAAAATAATATTAGATTACGTTATCAAATTTTGGAGGTAAAAAGAAAAAACTATTTTTTCAACTTATCTTCCTATGGGTCTACTCAAATTTTGAGCGAAAACACGTTGGATGCAAAATTTGATTCTTCATCCAAGGAGTACCCATCTTTCATACTTTTGATGGACCCTACTACATGAAAAATGAGAAATACATGAACAACGTTATTGCAATCACATTTTTTCATGTATTTCTCATTTTTCATGTAGCAAGATCCATCGAAAGTATGCGATATGGGTACTCCTTGGACGAGGAATTAAATTTTTCATCCAACAAGTACTCCCATTTGAAATTTGAGTAAAACCTTAGGGAGATAAGTTGAAAATATGAGTTGAAAAAGTAGTTTTATTATTTTATTAATTTTTTTAATATTTTTAGCTTTTTACTCCAAAAATGGTGAATCATCGCCCATGGCTGACATCATCATCTTGAATCTTATTGGTTCTTATAAAGTTTATTTTGGTTTTACATTTTTGTTAGGAGGCCCATTTTAGACCTCAAAATTCCCCTAATGCTCCCATAACCACTTCGGGTGAGACTGCGGTTTGCTTGTAGGTCGTTGTCGAAAGGGCTAGTGGCTGAGGGTTTTGTTGGTGCACGGTACACTTTGAACTTGGGTCAAGCCCCCTTAAACCAATAGGATGTTGAGGATGTAAAGGTATTGAGTGGGTACCCGATCTTGCAACAATTCAAGGATGTGTTTCCAGCAGATATTTTAGAGTTGTCGCCTCACAAGGAAGTGGAATTTTCCATTGAGTTGGTACTAGGGGTATCACCAGCATTGAAGGCACCATACAGGATGACCACTCCAGAGTTAGTAGAGTTAAAGTTGCATTTGAAGGAAAAACTTGACAAGGGATACATTAGTCCAAGTGTATCACCTTGGGGTGCAGCGATATTGTTTTTGAAGAAGGATGATACTCTCAGGCTATGCATTGATTACAGGAATTTGAACAAAGTGACCATTAAGAACAGGTATTTGTTTCCGAGGATTAATGACTTGTTTGATCAGTTGAAGGGAGAAACAATGTTCTCGAATATTGATTTGAGATCAGGATATCATCGGGTACACATCAAGGATGATGACATATACAAGACTGCTTTCTGGACTAGGTACGTGCATTATGATTTTGTTGTAGTTCCATTTGATTTGACTAATTCTCCAGCTACTTTCATGTGCTTGATGAATAGTGTGTTGCATCCTTATATGGAGAAGTTTTTTATTGTATTCATTGATGACATCTTGATATATTATAAAAATGAGGAAGAGCACATTGAGCACTTAGGAACAATGTTGAGACTATTGAGGGAGCGCTAGTTGTATGATAATATTAGCAAATGTAGTTTCTTTTAGATAGAGGTACATCACTTGGGACATGTTGTTTCCAAGGAAGACATAACAATGGATCAAGAGAAGATAAGAGCTATCATGGAGTGGGAAGCTCCTTGAAATGTGGATGAGGTAAGATCATTCATTGGGTTAACAGTTTATTATAAGAGGTTCATCAAGAACTTCACTTGCATTGCATATCCTATTATGTCATTGTAGAGGCAAGGTAAAATATTTCAATGGAAAAAGGAATGTGCAACTAGTTTTGAGTAGTTGAAGCAATTGTTGACAAATGCTCTAGTGCTAAATATTGTAGATCCAAACAAAAATTTTGTGGTGTGCATAGATAATTGCAAGAGATGAATTGGTGGAGTCCTTTTGTAGAAAGGATAGGTAGTATGCTATGAGTTACAGAAACTGAATGAGCATGAACATAATTATATGACATGTGACCTTGAGCTGGAAGCGATCATCCATGCGTTGAAGATGTGGAGACACTATCTTCTTAGCAAGAGGTTTGTATTTATGAGTGATCACATCGGGTTGAGATGCTTGTTTGATCAGTCGAAATTGAATGCTAGGCAAGTTAGATGGTTGATCACAATTAATGAGTTCGACTTTGAGATCAGGTACATCAAAGGTAATGAGAATAGGGTTGCAGATCCTCTTAGCAGGTGGATATAGATGAATCATATAGCAACTACGAGTTCTTATGGGACAGACTTACATGATCGGATCTTACAGGAAGGTCGGTAGTATGAAAGGTACATGGAGCTTATGTAGAGATTACAACAGGGTATAGGTGGTCAAGATGTAGGTTATCCTCTTACAACAGATGGTTTGATCAGATTTAGGGATAGGATATATGTGCCAGATAGTAGTGAGCTCAAGAAGACTATCTTGAGAGAGTTTCATCCAAAACCATATTCAGGTCACACATGATACTGGAAGACATTGACAATGGTGTAGAAATTTTATTATTGGCCGAATCTAAAGAATGATGTGGCATAATTTGTGGCTAGGTGTTTGTATTGCCAATAGTCAAAGGCAAAGTGTAAGAATCCAGGTGGACTAATACAACCACTTCCAATTCCAGAGTGGAAATGGGAAGTCATTTCCATGGACTTCATCACAAGTTTTCCAAGGACATCAAGACAACATGATTTTATTATGGTTGTGGATGACATGTTGAAAAAGGTAGCGCACTTCATTATAGTGAAGTCTACTTATTCATCTAGTGATGTAGCACAAGTCTTCATCAAAGATGTGGTTACATTGCATGGTGTTCTAAAGAAAATTGTGTCATACAGGTTTGAGAAGTTCACTTCGATATTTTGGAAGGAGTTGTTCGTAGGTTTGGGTACAGAGTTGGGCTTCAGCAAAACTTATCATCCACAGAAAAACAAACGGATAGAGAGGGTCAATAAGATATTGGAGGATATGTTGAGCATGTATGTGATGCATCAACATCGGAAGTGGGAAGAGTATCTTCCACTGGTTGAGTTTTCTTACAATAATGGTTACCAAGAGTCACCGAGGATAGTCCATTTGAGGTAGTGTATGGGAAAAGTTGTAAGCCTCCCATAAGTTGGAGCAATCCAGTGAACAAGGTGTTGATTGGAATAGACATGTTGGTAGAGATGGAACATGAAATGCAAGTTATCAAGAAAAATCTAAAGGAAACATAGGAAAAGAATAAAAGATATGCAGATCAGAATAGGTTGTTTAAGGGGTTGTAGGTTTGGGAATAGGAGTACTTGCACATTAAGCCAAAGAAGAGATCCTTGAGGATTGGATCATGTGCCAAGCTGGCACCTCGGTTTTGTGGACCTTTCAAGTTTCTTGAAAGGATTGGACCAATAGTCTATTGACTTTCCCTGCCTCCAATAGTGAAATTCCATGATGTTTTCCATGTGTCATTGCTTAAGAACTATGTTAAAGATGTTGATCATATGATTGAATAGTCTATATTGCAGGTGGACCAGATGGATAATTCCAGTTGGAACCTCAGTATATATTGTAGATAAAGATACTTATGCTTTGGAACCAATAAATCAAGCATGTTAAGTGCGGTGGAAGCACTTTGGGCTCAATGAAGCTACATGGGAGATGGAAAATTAGATGCGGGCTCTGTATCCTTCTCTATTCGCTAGTTGAGCGAATATTTTTGGTATATATACATATGTATATGGATATAAATATTGTCGGGAGTTTTGTTATAAAGCTCTAATAAGTGGTATGGGTGTCATGTCATTATGATTATCATGTTTTTATG
The DNA here is from genome assembly GCA_000404065.3 of Pinus taeda. Lineage (NCBI taxonomy): Eukaryota > Viridiplantae > Streptophyta > Pinopsida > Pinales > Pinaceae > Pinus > Pinus taeda. The sequence goes on from APFE030967408.1 coordinate 20,108, forward strand.
TTGTCATTTTGGTTTTCTTCTCAGCAGGTTGATCATTGTAAAAACTGCAATGAGCTAAGTTATAAAGATCCATGGGAAATATGTTTTGATTTCATCAGTCTTATTGGTTGTAGGTTTCATTGAACACTGAGTACGGTGTTCCCCAGGGAGGGGTTCTGTAACAACCTTGGTGAAAATTCCATGTAATAAAAGTTAATAAAAGAAAAATAATAACCATGATTATGGGAAACTTATTCCAAGCTGAATGTTGGGAAAGACATCCTAGTGTGGGTGTTCATTTGGTTTATTATGGCTAAGGAAATTGGAAAAAGACAATGGCAAAGGGTTTGGAAAGGCATGAGGCATTAATTAGCATTTTATTTATGAAAATAATGGAAATTAGGAGAAAAGGAAGGTGAAATGTCACATGTTGCATGTGAGGAGGACAATGAAGGAAAATAATGGAAAATGAAGAAAATAGAGGCTTTTGAGGATCATTTTGTACCTTTTTGTCAATTTAACCTTTTGTAAGTTCATTTTTTTGAGCTCCTTGTCTCGCACAATCTTGGACACTTAGAGTTTTCTTGGAGAACTTTAGCATTAAATCAAGAAAATCAAAGAAGGAAAGAGGAAGCAAAGATCAAGAAAGGAAGAACAAGATCAAGCATCTACAACTAGATTATTTGTAGGTATCGATTTGCATGTGTGATTTCCTTTCTAGATTTGTCATGCATTATTATGCATGTGTGTTATTGGTTCTGTTGGTTTCATTGCCACAGGTTTTATTAGGTATGCCAATGTTCTTCAACCTTGCCTTTCCATTTCTGGATATCCATGGTGTGATGGGTTCTCATGTTTTTGGTTGAGCTGGATTGCTAAATGGATTCGAAACTGAGTGAGGTGGTCTCTGAAAGGAAGAACACATTACCTAGTGATCCTTGTATCGCATTGTGGATTGCGGTAAAGCATCGACCTAGTAACTCCTGAATTGGATTGTGGTTTACAGTAAAGCTAAATTTTGTGTTACCTCAGTGGGCTTAGGAATCATCTACCAACAAATGGAGGGATATATGGTAAATCCTAGAGGTGGGTGCCCTAGATCAGACCTAGGAATCCTTAGCTAGTGAATGGCAGGATATATGATAAAGCCTGGAGGGTGAAGTCTCAATTATGGCCTAGTGATCCAGTGGGGATTGTGGTAAAGCCTAAAGACTAGGAGACAGGAAAATTCCTCAAGGTGTGGGTGGAAAAATCTAGTGGCATCCATGCTTTTTTAAGGCCTAGTGATCAGGTGAGGATTATGGTAAAGCCTAGTTCTATTGATGAGGGTGTGGTGGTTTAGCCTCAGGAAGCCCTGGTTGATTTATGGTTTTGAGTCCCATGTTCATGCTTGGAATATGGCAAGGGGGTGATTGGATGAAAGAAAACTTTGGTTCAACCAATATATGGTCGGGTGGTTCCTATAATTCCCATACCTGGTTGGCTTATGCATTCATTAATAATAGTTCATTTTACTCGGTATTTCATGTGTAAATGTACTGGCTTATGTGTGGATTTTATGGTTGTTGTATCCTTATTATTTATGTTGTTTATATGCCAGTAATGAGTATGTTTTATGACAATGATGATGTATGGATGAACAATGAATATATGACCTAGTAGATGACATTACAACTAATGTGATAACGCATCAATGCTTCTTAGAAATTCTCAGATAAGTATGAGACCCCTATACTCAGATCTATTGTAATGACATGTAGAATGCATATTTGTGACATGTTTGATGAAATTCCTGTCATGGCTAGTGGGGGTCTAGTCAAGACATTGTTCAAGTATTTGCATTAGTACCATTGTTTCAATGTTACTTCACATTTCTGGAAGTTTCATGAAGTTTTTGGCAATGGCCTGAGTCTTGGGCCTAAAAGAGTGGTAGAGAATCTAGGATCGCGAGCTCAGAACTAGATAAAAAAGTCCCCATTCGTTGGCATGCCCTTGCCATGGGAGGGACTAGAGGGTCCTAGTCACATGAATTCCCATGTCATGGGAACGACTGAGGCTCTAGGTCAGTAAATTGTCAAGTTACCTAAGGGGTTGGTCACCTGGAAGGGTTGGTTGGCTCGTGAAGGTTCTGTAACATGTGTATAAGGTATTGGTTGTGTTTTTTCAGTTCCACTTCCTTAACTATACATGGGGATTTGAATCAAATCCTAGTAGCCTCTCATAACATGTTTACACCAACGAACTAGTTAAATTTGGTAGATGTGGGAGGAGGGTGTTATAGATACATGCACAAAGCCTCTTCTTCAAAAATCATTTGGTATAGGACCTTCAAGAAATGATCAACCAACTTTTTAAAAACATGCATGTAGTTTCATTCTACTAACAACCTACAATAGATATGGATAGGTGGGTCTTTGGAAGTCCACTTCCAATCCATGCTAGGGAAAGCATTGTGATCACATATACAATCGAGTAAGTAGGGAGACATGTAGAACTATTGTTGCTTCCTTTTGGTGGATTTTTCGCCTTATTCAGATTGATCTTCAACTGCTAAGGGATAAGGTTGGAAAAGTTGAATATCATCCCTTTGAAGACAATTTGATACAACATGTAAACACATCCTTCTGGGAAGGATTTAATATTCTTTTGTCCATAGAATCAACAACATAATACTATCAAATACTGAAACACCTTTCTCAATGAACTGGTCTTATAAGTGTTTTTCTGTGTCTGGTGAAACTTGGACGGTTCCTTCACCCACATCTTGACCACATCCTTAGATTTGAGATAATCTATTGCTACCTAGAAATAAAAGTCCATATGTTGGTCATCCTTGGGAAGGTGATATATCAAGTGGATGTCGTGTGGATGGTAGGAGGCAAGCTTTTGCCCACTATCACTATTCAAGGAAATGCTCTTAGTGTCAAATCTTTGTAGTATCCATTTGATGACCTCTCCACAATGTAAGACCAGGAATTTGCATGCAACCTTGTGAAGCCCTAACGGTACGAAGTTAATATAGACCTATCTATCCTCCAGACATTCTTTGAATATCAGTGGTCATGAATGCATCCTTAACAATGTGCCATGTAACATATGAGTCCTTTTTAATGTATAACTATGTATCACTGAAAATGGTAATTGAGGATGAAGCATTTCAACCACCTCATCAGAAAATGGACCTACTGAAGGGATATTTTGTGCTTGAACCATGGAATCCAAGCTGCCATATAACCATGCATAAGTAGCTAAAATTCTTGCCAAGAATGTGCCAATTTGTTTGTTTCTTTGTATAACCATTCTAACCTCAACCTTTTCCAACTCTGCTTCCTTCCTTGTCTTCTTGACCAATTCTACTAGTGTGCTCCTATACTTAGTTCCCCACTCATGAATCATGGTAATGGCTGCATGTATGAATTTCAAGGCTCTCACATTTTTCCACGATTTATTTTGCATATCATGTAGAGGAACTACTACCTTATGCATGGTGACTAATTTTTTAGAAAGATGCCTCATAGTGTCTCCTACTGCTTAGATCTCGCCATATATAGCTGCTTGAAGTTCTTATAAGGAACCATGTGTAGAAGAAAACCTATGATTCTCTACTTGGATTTGTTCTATTTTTTGTTTTGTAACTTCCATATACTTTTCCATTTGTTTGTTCTCAGCCATCAGGAAATATGTGTATGCTTTTGTTGCACCTGCAAAGGCTAAGTTAGCTACAATAATGGTCTAAGGATTCCTCCTTGTACCAATGATGATCACCCTCTCTGTGTGAATGATAGCAAGATGTACCAGATCATTAGGAAAATGTTTCTTTCTTCCTTACACAATTTTGTTATATAGCTCATTAAAGGTTAAGCTCGAGACATCCATAGTTGGATCATCATCTAGAGGAGAGATCTCTTCTTCATCATTCAGGGCTTTCCCATGTGTGAAGAGAGGTGGAGGTTGATGGATGATCTATTTAATGCTGGGCATGAGGTCAACATCCTAGTTCTACTCCCCTTGTTCTATTTCCATATCATGGGCTACTGTTTCCTCCTCTATCTATTTAAGAAGCTCTTGATCCTAATTTTTCTTACTTTCTTCTTCTTCAATTTGTTTCTTCCTTTCTTATTCTTCCTACTTCCATGTGGCTTCGTATTCCTCCTTTCTTCTTATCTCTTCTTGTGCTTGCATTTCCTCTAGTTCCTTCCTTTTTTGTTCTTCCATCCGTATCTGTTCTTCTTCTTGTTTACTCTCCAATTCTCGTTGTTTCTTTTTTCTCTCTGCCACCAAAGCCACCTTTAGAATAGCTATATCTACCTTGAATTTGCGACTTTTCTCCTTTGTTGGGTTGTGGGAAACCTTCCTCTTATATTTAATACTCACTAGAGATCCCTCTTATGGTTGGTTAGATTCATGATTAACTATTTGTTTTTGAACTGCATTAGAAGGGCATGCTTGATCTCTTGGTGCACATGACCGAGAGGCATTATAATGATTCTTCATATTTTCTTCCTCCTGTCTGGCTGCAGGTCCCATATGGCTAGATAATGTGTGACTTGGGATAATGGTTCTTACAAACTCCTTTGGGATCATACTAATGATAGTCTATTGTACCAAAGTTGAAGTCTTCCAATTTATTTTCTTCAGTTTCCACAACCTTCAAGTTCTTAATCAGATAAGATCCCACCTGCAAGGGAAGAGCAGGCCATGGTGCTTTCTTCTTCCTTTGCAGCACTTTCAAAAAACATGTGACAAGATGATATGTGATCTCTTGCATGACTATTTTATCAGTGGCGTACCTCGGTAAGAGATGAGATGGTTTCTAGTAGCCAAACACTCTGAGGTAAGTGCCATCTGATGAGGTGATCCAATCTACAATTTTTGATACGACACTCATTGCCTCATGAGACATGCAAGGAGCCTCTTATTCAAAAATCAAATGGTATAGGACCTTGAAGAAATGATCAAGCAACTTTTCAAAAACTCCCCTATAGCTACATTATGCTGAAAACCTATGATAGATATGGATAGGAGGGTCTCTGGAAGTCCATTTCTACTCCATTCCAGGGAAATCATTGCAAGCACATATACTATCCAGTAGGTAGGCAGACATGTAGAATTGCTATTGATTTCCTTTTGGCATATTTTTCACCTTATTCACATTGATCTTCATCTTCTAAGAGATAAGGTTAGACCAATTGAATATCTTCCCATTAGAGACAATATGATACAACATGTAAACCCATCCTTCTTTGAAGGATTTGATATTCTTTTGTCCATAAATTCGATAGCATAATACTATCAAATACTGAAACACCTTTCCAAGTGAACTGATATTATTTTTCATTTATGGTGAAACTTTGATAGTTCCTTCACCCACATCTTGAGGCATCCTTGAGATAGCCCATTGTTGCATAGAAATACAATTCCATATGTTTTTCAGGATTGGGTAGGTGATAGATCAAGTGGATGTCATCTGAATGGTAGGAGGTAAGTTGTTGCCCCCTAGTGCTATTCAAGGACATGTTCTTGGTGTCAAATATTTGCAGAATCCATTTGATGACCTCTACACAAGGTAAGACTGAGAATCTACAAGCAACTTTGTGAATCCTTGACCACTGGATATTAATGTAGACATGTCTATCCTCCAAATATTCTTTGAATTTAGTGGTGATGAATGAATCTATAATAGATCCTTTAGATTTTTATCTAGCAGATCGTACTTAAAATTAGATACAGGATAGTGTGATCCTATAATCATAGGATGAAAATATTGATCCCATTATCCATGATCTATTTAACTATAGATATTTCATAAGTTAGGAGGAAGATGTTCCAACTCTATCTAATCAAGGAAATTCTTTGATCAATCAATTAAATGCTCTATCCATCAAGAGTATAATATGTCTCATATTAAAAATTATCAAACTAGTGGAACTAAAATTGTTTTCATTGACACATCAGATGATAATGGTGCATATCTACCTGTTGATTTTTCTAAGCCACCCAAATTTGATGATTGACCGTCTGAAAATTCAAAGACGTATTAGGAATCGAGACACTTCATACCCTATTGATGGTTATGTCAGGTTCTCTCCAGCTCATTCAGATCTATGAAATAATATGGATCCAAATTTTCATGCATAGTTCCTGCTTTAGCATCTACCCACTATTTGTTAGTTCATTCTTAAAGGACTTACACTATTTTCAAGTTGATTTTAATGATATTCAAGTTGGAATTTCTAATCATGTGAAGGATTCTTGTTTGGTTAGTCCCTTTTTAGGTAGATCCCTTGAGTTAGAACAAGGGTTGGAGAGCACATATTTCACAGATCCTTACAGCTACAAAGCATATCATTTCTAATTACCAAGGTAAAGGTCTTTATGGGTTGGAGGATTTATCTTCGTTTAACTCTTCCAAGATTGATTAGCTTCTCATCCATTGTGTGTATGTTTTGAATTTAATTATCTTCCTCACATAATTTCTCTTCTCGATTGTTTGTAAATTCTTCAACCATTCAACAAACCAAAACCCTTGTGTTGATACAAATAATGGGTTTGATTTGAAACATGTTTCTAATATTTTTTCAACTTAGCATCCTAATTGGTTTCCTGGATTCACAATGTTAGTAGTTCTTTTAATGCCCTAATATTTCATATTATTGATTTTGCATGTAATTGGATACAAAGGAAAATGATAAAGAATCGTGAACCTCATTTTCTAACTAGCCCATCTGATCATAGTAATGGTGTTAAGACCTATTACTTAGACAATCATTTTCTCACTAAGTTACTGATGATAGTTGTCTTACATTGATTGATCTTGTTAAGTACATTGATTTCTATGATTCATCATCTCTCCATCGTAACAAGATTTATGAACAAGATCAAATAAAGTCTCCCTTACAAGATTCTCTTTGTGAGTTGATTGCATTGATTGAGGATCCTTTTTATTATGAGTTTTAGGTTTTCAAATTGATTGTTTCAAATATCAAGATCCAATCATTGAATGGTTAGAGAAATATTACCTGGAAAGCTCTATTTCAAATAATAACTTTCAATCCCTCTTAATATTTGTAATAACTGAAAACACAGGTGAATATGTATTTGCAAGCATCTAACAAGGTTTATATGACCGAAATTTAAATCAACGAGGTAAAGTTCGAGACTAGATCAAAGCACATTTGTTTGTTAATAAGAAATACCTTCGATTTATCATGCAAGCTTTTCAAGTTGTTATCTTTTCTTTTTTCAAATTACTTTATATTGCTTTTAATTGCTCATATATTTGTGTTTGGAGGTTGGGAGAAATTACGTTGGCTACACTGGAAATTCCATTACACTTAGCCCTGACCTTCTAGCTGGTCAGGTTAGCAGTAGGCCTAGTTGAATTTTAGTTTCCCTTGTACATTCATCTTGCATTTTCTCTCCATATAGTCTTTGCATTTGTTTTGTTTTGTTTTCTTTTTTTTTGCATGTTGCTTTTAGTTTTGTTCTATATTTTCTCTTTTCTTTTGTGTTTGTTCAATAAGAGTTTGCATGAAAGATGTCCTTTTGGCTCAAAATAAAATGTGGCAAAGCTTTGAAAAAGTATAGCTATGATGACGAAATATTCTTGGCTAATCTATTACTTATTCTCTATTTTGGGTTTATATTTCTTTAAAGTCAATGATGTTTGAATGGAAAATATGATTCATTCTAGACATAAAGTCTTAATCAAACTGGGAGCCCTATATCTTTATTAGGATCCTCATTTCGACTCAACTCTATATTGAATTGTGCTCGAACATGTCGACTCAAACAAGTAGAAAATAGAAAGGAGAAAACTTTAAAACAAGCATATTAACTTTCAAATCCCTTAAACAAGGAACGACCTCTCCTGCTCTCAATTAGTCGGGATCCTTCTTCCACCTGGGAAATAAAAGTTTAATAAATTCTTCCAACAAATCTTTAAGAAAATAAAATAATGGATGAAGAAAAGAAAGGCTTCCTGCACAGAGAAGTGAAGCAAGCAACTTCATCAGGGTACTAAACAAGCCTACTCGCAGTGAAGTGATGCTTGTGTTTCCTTGAGGTGACCTTGTCGGGGTACTGAATAGGCTCACTGGAAACATGGAAACACTGGGGAACATGCTTAAATATGATTATCAAAAGCTTGGTATATTTATTATCCTTCTCCTCTAACAAAACAATTGAGGTATGACTAGTCTCATGTAAATGTATTTGAAGCTAAAAAAGGAAAAGAAGAGACTATATCTTAAACCAAGATAAGTGTCAAAGAAAGGGTGATATGTATGGTGAATCAATACTTCTTGAAATACTAAGACATTTCACTTAAGGGAAAAACCTGAACAAAGAAGTTGGGGTTCTACCAGTGTGTCACCAAGTGTTGACGTTATGATCAACACCCTCCAAAATTTTGCCTACACTCGAATTTGGAGCATATTGATGATCTTACAATATTTCATTTATGGTCACTCCATTTTCAGATGATATTGTGTTTTGTTTAAGTCACCTTCCTAGTTTATAATAGTTAAATTCACTTTCCTACACATGCTTAGTCCTTGATAAGTTTATAAGAACACTTCTTATTTGAAAGCTCGAACAAGCATAAAAAAACCCATTAAGACAGTGTATGTAAAATGCTCAACCCATGTTGATAATCAATGCACATTTTTATTGGCAACCTCCCTCACTTGTGTTGCAATCATACCTTTATTTCGACAAGTTTTCCCAACTGTCACTTTGGCGCACCTTTGCCTTCACAAGTGTCACTTTCATGTTTACGATTATCACTTTTTCTTGCTTTCACTTTAGCAAGTATTGCTTTCATATTATCTTCATTGTGACATGTGTTTCTTTCAATGTCATTTGCATCTGCAAAGTGTCATTTTCATGTTTTCTTCCTATCACAAGTTCCGCTTTTTGTTGTCTTCACTCCTACATATGTCGCACCTTTGTGCATCACTAGAGTTATTTATGGCTCACCCTTTTTCGTTACATGGTCCTACATATCATTAGAATACACACTAGATATATTCCTACAACTTAGTGTACATTTTGGTCACAGTCATCACTTTTGTCACAATTTGTGTTCTAAGTGTCATAATGTGCCATTTCAACTGTCACGCTTAGAAATAAGTGTCATTTTGTTGTTGTTTCAAGGTGTTACTGTTGTTCATGAGTCTTGTGTATTTTTATGGCTTGTATTGATGGAATTCACATGTGTGATCCATGTTTCAGTCATGTTCAGATGCATTTCCCTCTCTTACTCTATTGGTCCCACACTTAGCCATTTTGGAGCTCTTCTTAATCATGTTCAGATGCATTTCCCTCTCTCTCCTCTTACCAGGTCATGAGCACAACTTGTTCATGGGTCTCATTGATTCAACCTTTCCCTCCAATATTTGTGCATTTAGACCCTCTCATGCCCATCTGTAATAAATGCACATTGACGAACTTCCTAGGATAAGTGACCTAACTATGGCTTCCTACCTCAGTGAAAAGCACACTCCAGATGAGAAAGCATCCACTGTTGGGTCAAACTATGCTAGCATAGAAATAAAAGTGCTTACCAAATGAATAGTGCACCCTTGTTGAAGAAAAATGCTCTATCATGAAGGCCTCCCCTTAAGATCAGTGCATGGCATGGCAATAAGGCTCAATATTGCTTCCCTTGATCATTGTTGTCCCTCCCTACACTCAGGCCTTTCCCTATCAATCCTTCCTCAGTGCATGGCACAATATTAGGAGACAGTGAACCCTTATTTAGAAAAACCATGCTTTCCTTAATGCCTCCTCTTCTTTATAGCACATAATGCAGTATCAAGAAACAAGCCTTCATCCTTGTTCCTTTTTCTACTCCTTTGTGTTAAAAACTTTCTTAAGCATATCTATCTTAGTGCATGGCATAGTAACAAGGATTAATGATTCCTCCTCTTAACTCTTTTCCTATCAAATTGCACTATCTTAGTCTTCCTGTCCTTCCTTCTTGGCACATGGCACAATCTTAAGCAACAAGCTCACTAAACTAGTTCCTTGTTCATCCCCACTATGCTGGACCAAAGAGATCCCCTTCTTCATAGTGCATGGTGTAGTAAAAATGAGCAATGGTGCTCCCCTCAGCCACTATTGATATCAACTATGCCTTCCTAATCAAGCCTTCTTCTTTTATCCCTCCCACATGCCTATATTAAGCAACCTCTTCCATGAGCTAGTAGAGATAGAATAAAAGATTTTAAGGCTGATTTTTCCTTGTCATTAATGATATTCATTAGCAGGTGTAGCCCCTCAACATGAAAAGGTGCTTAAGGAATATGTCAAGCAGAAGAAGTAGAGAAGCACTTACAAAGAATAAGCATAAAAAAGGACCATCATGAATACATGAAGCATATCTTAGACCAAGACATAATAAAGACTTATCATGATGACTCAAAATATTCCAATACTAATTCAAGACCCTTCGGAGGGTGGAGATGAGCAACAAAGCAGATATTTCATAAATATGAGTCTGGATCAAATCTATCATAAATAGGTCAAAGAAAAAGCAGAAAAGAGCACAACTTGTCATTTCCACCTCATCATGAAGTCCATGTCATCATTGTCAAGTTGTGGCTTATGCAAGTGTCATCACAATGTCAAATGAGTCGACGTGTCTTGCCACATCATCATGTCCAATGTAATGATGTTTTCTCAAGAAAAGGACAAAATGTAATATGTGGAATTCCAAGAGTCATATGTGGAATATGAAGCGTCACATAGTCATTTATGGACAAAAGTCAAATGGAGAAGTCCAAAAGTCACATAGAGAAGTCCAAAGGTCATAATAGAAGTCCAAGGGTGATGAGGGTAAATCAAGAGTCACGGGGATATGAAAGATAATTCCTCTTGTTATAAAAGCAACCTTATAACTAAAGCAAAAGGCTTTTAGAGGCTTAGAATTTGGAGAGCTAGTCTTGGCTTCTCTACTTGGCAGTGGAGAGGAAACGTTTCTTTGGACAAGCAGAAAGTGACTTGATGTTCCACTACTATAACTAGTGGATCACCATTGTAATTGATGTACTTGGATATTTCACCTATAATTGAAGCTCGATGAGCCAACACATTTTCATGCATGTATTATGAATGCCATAGGAATATTCTTTAGGTGTTTGTGGTTTATGTTTTTCTCATATGTACTAAGGAAATTGAGCTATTTCGGTGGATTTGGTACTTATCTTGTTGAAGGTGTTTTGTATTTGGTTTAATGATCGTTGTGTCTATGTGAGCTATTTCACTAGATAACTAACAAATATTTGCTTGCTCTCATGTGTATCTCTTAGGTTAGTATTATTACTTCCTTCCAAAGTCTCACTTATGTCTCCCCTCTCATGAAAACCTCCTTTTACACGTTGCAATTGGTGTTTCACAATGTCAACTTAGTTTCTTATTCAAAGGTTATGTGTATAATATCTTATGTTATCCATTCAAACCAAGGCGAACCTTAAGTTACGGTGGTTGAGATGATACTATGAATGGGGCTCCTACTCCAAACAAGGTGAGGTATAATTAGGACTTCACATTGGGGAGACCCGCTATATGTTGGTGGTATCCAACACTGTCAATAGCCCCCTTTCCCCACAAGGATTAACATGTTCATAAAATCATCCTTCATTCTCTATATCATAATTTTATTTAAGATATATTTATCCAAATCAATATGCCTAGACATTTATAAATTATATTGGAGGTGCTTATAATAATCTTCTAGGCCCTCATCCTCCTTTTGTGGCATTCTAAAGATTCCTCCCTTTGATCTTTGGTCCTACAATAATCTTGATATTCTTCTAGAAATATTTTCTTCATGTCATCCTAGGAAGAAACAAATGCACTGTTGAGTCCCATGAACCAGCTTAACACAACTCCCTTCAAAGTAGTAGGGAGAAACATAATTTTCTAGGCATCAAATGTGTAGTCATAACTCCAACATAAAACATTGAATTTGAAAAGATAAGAATATGGATCTTTGTTAATCATGCCTTGAAATTTTGGGAGGGATAACAAAGGAATGTTCTTCATTAGATATTATTCTTGAAGGTTACCAATAGGGAATTCAAAGGTGGTAACTGTGTCATCTACAATTTCATTTTCCATATGATTATTCCACAAAATTTGAGGGTTCTAACAAATTGTTTCGAGTACTAATTTCCCACCTAGTTGTAAAGGGTCTTTCGATGGAAGCTTAGGCTACCTTACAACACTCCTCGAATTTGGGATAGATATATTAAGAGGTTGCTTGTTTCTTGGGGTTCTGAATTTTGTCTATTTGTATCTCCCTATCCTTCCAATAAGTTCTGGCCCTTGATTCAAATATTCTTATACTCGCTTATGAGGTAGAGGGTTCATGAAATTCTGTCTCCCAAATATTTTCTCCCAACACAAATGACCCTTGAGGTTCTACCCTCTGAAGGATTGTTCCAAAAGTTCATGTTTTATGGGATCCTATTTTTCAAGAATTTACTCTTAGGGTAGGTGATTATGCCTCTATTTTTTAGATCATTTCCTGAATAAATGTCACTTGTCCTAAGCCTCGATTTTTCCTTCCTCCACACCCCCTTCTTCATGCATGGTTATTATTTTGGGGGCACCATGTTTATCTTCTTCTTTATTCATGCAACCTATGTGTATTGACTCTTTATGAGGTTGAGCCCACCTTTGGCTGTCAAAGCAATGTGTAGGTTCTTACCTCCCATCTTACCACCCTGTCACCTCAGGGTATAGAACACTTATAATGTATTCTATTTCAACAATGCATATATAAAAATAAATAATGCAAGTTATGATATTGCACCTTAACCTCTATGACAATGACACCAAAATATTGGTAAAATTAATTGTTTTAATAAAACAAGTAAATTGCTCACACACAAAATATCAACTAGGGTAGTTTGTTTGTTTCAAGGTTATCATGCACAATATATGCATGCAAAAATTTCCAATTGGAATTTAGTAGTTCCTAGTTATCGCTAAGCTTTCCTTCTACAAGAAATTGGAACTCAAGCAAACCCAAGGTTACTATAACTATTCACACTTGCAAGACTGGAAATCAATTCAAATAGAGGTCTCACTATCAAACCCACACTTATGAAAATGACTCTACACATAATTTTGGAAATGGAAATCACACTTGCAGAACAAAACAACATTATTCTATTCTAGGATCACTCTTGCGGGAAAAAAATAACACTCCTTGACATTAACTCATCACTTACGTAAGAATCATTCAATCACAACCACACAAAATCACCATCCCTTATTCTAGCAATTGGAAATAAAAACAGCTAATCAACTACATAATAAATTGTATTAATATGTGACAAAAACTAACTAATATTCCGTATCAACAATGAATTGTAAATATGTAGCAATAATTGAACAACAAAAACAACAACACACAATAATAAGGATTGATCTAGTAATAGCTATGATGACACACGAGTGACCTATATTAAAGTATTCTGCAAGATAACACAACCAAGCAGTAATAATAATATATCAAGAAAGAAATTTGTAGCAGTAGTAAAGTAAAATAATAGGAATTCAAATACCATATCCTATAAGAAAATCAATTAAACTAACTATGCTAACTCTAAATGCAGAGCGATCCCTCCTAAAGAGGAGGGCCCTTCCTCCTTAGTAGGGAGCTAGTAGAATTACATCTCATAAGCTAGCAGAACAAATCATAAATGAACCACATACTCATATAAGATTGCATTAGCTTTGAAAATGAAATACGAAGATGCAAAATCTGAAAATGATGATGCCATCCCTCCCATGAGGCAAAGAAATCTTTTCTTATAGTTTTATCCCTTCTATTTAATTATGGTATCAAAATGATGAACAACCATGAGAATTTTTCAATTCTCAGGTTGTTCAAACTAATAGTCTTTTCTTCAAACAACTTACAACAAATTATGAAATAAGTTGATGCCACAATCGGTGCCTTGGCGAGTAGCTAAAATACTTGGGATCATAGCTATTACATCCAAATTGGTCGATTTTTCAAGAAATGTCAAATCCTCGATGGCACAGTAATCTTGGTTGACCCTACTGAGTAACGATGTATACACCAACTCTTGAAGATAGCATCGAGAATTGTGCTAGCGAAAAACATAGTATCAACATTGGAATAATAGTAGAGCTATTGGCCTAGTGTAACAATGTTGCAAAATCCTGGAAAAAAAACATCACATCATTTGGAAAAAGGGAGTAATAACATCCTAACCAACAATCATCTTGTAAACATTATTCTTTGTCATTTTGTCGGTAAAGGTGCCAAAAATAACTATCCTCTCATCAAATACAAGAAAAATTGCATAATTTAGAGTGACACGAGAGAGTGGCATATGTTAGTTAAAAAAATAATTAATTGAAATAAAGGATATGGTTATGAAGGAAAAAATAGTAAAAAATTTAAGGAAAGAGTGATGAAAAAGATGTCAATTCTTAGACCCAACAATATGGAAACTTTAGGGGTGTTTCATCTAGGGATATGGGCCTCAAGTTGTAAAGGTAGAAGATGCAACGTTAGTAATTGAAGAGAATGAATAAGCAATAGGCTCTATAAGAGAAAGCTAAAGCTAATATTAGGCAAGAAAGTGCAAACAATATAATGCAATGCAATATTACAATTTAATAGTGGGAGCCCCTAGGGAATTTTGTAGAACAATATTAAGAGAAAGTCATGAGGCTTTGTTAAGGAGTCATGGTAGCAATACATGTCTCTTAAGCCTATCAATTTAAAGTGGAATAGGCCCCAAATGAAAAAAGGGTACTATTTAGAGCACCCATGCAAAGGTAGGCTCTATCACACAAATTACAACACTTTGAATAGTGAGAAGGTTTCATGTCCCAATTTGTTGGGGTTGATCATAATGAAAAAATGGAATATAAAATTAATAATGTACTATGAATTTGATAAATATACCATATATGTATAACTTATGGTGTAGATTTTCAACTTCTCATGAAATTTTAATCAAAATCACAAGACACAAACCTACTCTATTGATCTGTGGAATTCAATTCATAATTTAGAACACCAATCACAAACATGTAATGAGAAATAACACACATGCACACAATATTTTTCTATGGGAAATCAATCTGCTAAAAACTCCTATGTCTTCTTGCATTAATATGATGAATAGAGATGCATTACAATTGCTTTACTCAACTGAGCACAACCTGCATGTGAATAACCTATCTCTTTGCTGACTTAGAAGCTCAGACCCAGACTTAGTCAATTTCTACGTCTTCTTAAGCTCCTATTTACTTGCACAATTCTTGAGGAAATTAGGATGCTGTTATTTAGGAATTTCCTCCAAAATGATTGCTCAATTCCCAAGATTGATCATCTGACTGCATGTAACACATATACACTCAAGACTAGTATACAATTGATGTTACACTGCCTTAGAATCTCCACCACATCTAGGGAACTCAAATTCTATGCATACACCAATTATGTTGGGTTGATCGATCAATTAAATAGATGATCACTGAGTTAGACATAAGTCTCACTGCGCAATTGACCTTCCACTAGTTCCTCCAACAATTAGAATTAGTTTAATAGAAAACAACTTGAAATAATTAACCTTGATTACTACAAATTAGCACCACACATGCTTAAATAAACTCCAATCCCTCTAACTCGAATTTACTAAGTGATCTTGGTGACACAAGCCATGTCACATAAGTTAACTGCATCAAAGTTGTCTATCGATGTGGAAAATTCGAATTTTCTCAATTTGACCAAGGAAAAATCAAATTGAGACTTTCTTGTTGCTTTTTTCAACAATATATGCTAGTTTTGATATCCAATACCTATAAGAGTGTATCAACCTAGAAAATACCAAAGAACATGTCTTCGAAGCATAAACATAATTAGCAACCCTAAACTAGGAGTTAATAGATCCAATGTACAAACATCTAATATAAAATCATGTTATGGAATATAAAACTTGAAAACATTAGACCTTATATGTACACTATGGTGCAAGCAAGCACACAATATTGTGGCCTACACACTATAGTTATCCAAGTCAATCCCCTTCTGAGGCTTAAGCTAGGGCCTTACTTTGTAGTCAACCCCCAAAATATCTAATTTAGCAAGGGAATATAATCAATGATACAAATGTTTCCATGACCTATCAACCATAGTCACAAATTCAAGGAGATTTTGTTGTGAAGGTAATTCAACATCCAATAAATCATGAGTAATAGAAGGGTTAATGACCCATATGAGTGAAGTTGATTGATCATATTCCATATAATAATGGAGATTCTAATCAATTCTAGTAGGTTCTATCAATAGAGACTCACAAATACCAGGACTTGAGGACCTATGAATAGTGAGACCAACTCAAGACTAAATTCATAGTCCCTTATACCAATAGGGGAAAGTAAGGGCTCCCATGCTTCCATTAGAGAAAACACTCAATCGACAGTTGGGACCATTTTTTGAGAATTAAAACATGAGCATAAAGGATATTTCTCATAAGAAATTGAACATTGAGGATATGATGCCACATAATTCACCCATGGAGATGTGGAGTCTACTCAAATAATGGGAATATATAAATGTGTGTCCTAAAATAAATTCAAATTCAAATGGTGATTATTATATGCAAGATGATCCATAACGAAAGTACTTCCATTGTGTGGAAAATGCATCACTTATAAGAGCTTACACACCAAATCATTCATGTCATAGACATAATCATGCCCAAGGAGCATATTGAAGTCTAATGGGTCATCCACCACCACCATATTGACAAAGTAAATCTTTGCACCTAACATGATAGGAAATTGAGGAAGAATCCCCAATGATTCATTATGTCTTCTATTGAAAGCCAACAACTGTGTGGAAACTATCACAACCTTTGGGGAACCAACAATGTTTCTATTTTAGGAGGATAACATACTTTCTAGAAAACTTGTTGAGGCTCCTTCATCTAATATACATTAGAAAATATGTTTGGATTAAACTCCAACCTTTGTTTGGAAAGGTGTAGATGAAGGGAGGTGAGTCTCAACAAGACTTTTACAACCAAACAAAACCCTCCTAGAAATTGGAGGGGGTACACTGGAAGTGAGCAGAATACCCTCTTTTCCATAAGGCTTTGAATTAGAAATGTAGAAAACATGGCCCACAAACACTTCAACCCCCAAAAGAGGAGCGAGCTTGACCAAAGATTACATTGGACTCACCATTTCATAAACCAATGGTTGAGTAAGTTTTTGAGAAACTATAAGTTATTTAGGATCAGGAGAACCTTCACACAAGGACTAAAAACTTTGTCCCACTAAAATCTCAGGGCATAAATAAGTAATATGACTCCCCTTGCAAAGCCTATAAGGGAGCTTAGCCTTAAATATTCTCTATTTAGGTCAATCAATAGTATCAATGGCACCAACATGACTCACAATGGTTATTTTCACATCTCTTGTATGACTTGTAATGACTAGAATCTTGCCCCCAACATGAATTATAGTGGCCAATTGCTCACCTACAACTAAGACTTGTAGTGGTCGATGGTAAATATCTAACATGACTCATAGTAGTTGATGTTCCTTCTCTAGAATAATTAGTAGTGATTGGGTTCATGCCCCTAGAATTAATTGTAGTGACTAGTTTCTTACCTTCAACGTAACTTGAGGTGGTTGGTGGAACATCCCCAACATGAATTGTAGTGGTTGGTGACACTTTCCTAGTATCAATAGTAGTAACTAAACTTCTACCTCCCACATGAATTACATAGTGTAGTTTATTGCCTCCAACATGACTTGCAATAGTTCATGGCATGTCCCTAACATGAATTGTAGTCATTGGTGACTTTTCTCTGGGTCCTTGCTTCTTCTTCTTAGTCCTCTTTCTACTCCGTTTAGACTTATGGTTACTAGTAATTAGACTTTCACTGGATGAGATAGAAAGAGGAGGCATATATTTCACTATTAAAGAAGAAGAAGGTTTAACATCAATGTGATTCCCTTGAACTAAGCTTCTTTTATGAGAATCTTCAAGAGAATTTAGCAGATATGGAGTGGATCACAACCAAACTGGTAGCCCAGTGTTTAATCCAAGAATATACAAGGTGGCCATGAAGGGGGAAATAATATTTCCAAATAAAGGAAAATCAAAATGATCCATTTTAAAAGAGTTCCCTTGGTTGGTATCCTTGAGAAATTTGGCCATAATAGTGTTATGCACATGTTCTTCACTTGTGGGATTGTTCAATGTAGCTAGGGCTTGTTTAATTGAATTTCAAAGAAAAGATTCAATTTAGTGAAACCTTTTCCCTTGAGAAGATGGCTTCACACTTTCAATAGGAAAAACTTGAGTCTTTATAAATTAGTGGAGTAATTGGTTAGCCATCCTGAATCAAAGATTCAAAAGTGACAAGATGGAGACAACCTAAGGCCAACTAAATAAAAAGAACACACCACTAAAAAATTCCTAAAGATAAAATAGGAAAGCATATCCAAGAGCCTAGTTCAAGGTGGTTAGGACTTGAAACTAGAGAAATCAAGAGCTGAAAAGAAAGGACCTTTTGGTAGCAAGCTTGGGATGATTAGGGCTAAGAGATACCAACAAAGGTATTTGAATTGATTCCATTGATCTCTTGAAATGGTCTTGACAGGTGCAAGTACTCACATTTTTTGGGGCATCCTCTAGGAGCACTATAACAAAGATACAATGTTTTCCTTAGGTACTATAGGTATATCTACTACAATAACATATGTGGAACCTAACATAAGCAATAATGGGTGCCAACTTATAATCAACGACTAAGGGGAACAATTTTCGACTAGGACCTTGCACTTGGGTAAGGTATCACAACTTGAAACTTCACAATGGGAGAATACATGGAGGACCATTCCAAAAGAAATCCTCATACATACAATATTCCACAAACATCATGATAAGCTAGAAAGGGGCTATCTACCTTCATGTACCCAATCATGATATTGTGCTTAACTCTTATATGAGAGGAACTTCCTCAATAACACCCATCTAATTCTAAACTTAGCCATTTGTGAGTACCCTATACTTTTAGTTAAATGGTATTGGAGATTTAAAGTTACAACCCTAATCCAAATCCCTAAGTGATCCGTCAACTGCTATGGATATTCCACTGGACAGTTCGTCACAATAGATCTCATAATAATATATTAAAATGCTGTATTTTTACACTATTACAACTTTATTTAAATTCTAGATCTATAGATTTTACTATAATTAGTGCATGCATGCAAATGGAAATTATGCATAAAAGTAGAGAATGAAAAAATAAGCACACACACACAAGACACAAGATATTCTCTTTGGGAAACCCTTTCGAGAGAAAACCTAGTTGGAAGGTGAAGCCACTTAGCTCTCTTTCTATGTCTAGAAATATGACTGCAGGTACAAAGAAGTAATGCATGTGGCCCGTGGGCTGCTACAGTGAAAATATAATTTCTATGTTCTCTACCTCCTATCTCTCCTAGCTATCTTTTCTTATCTATGGAACAAAATTCTCTCGAAAGAAATGAATGCCTCTTCCTCCTAGTGGCCCGGTTATAACACAACCCCATAACCTACTAGTGGTTAAGTTTGACTACATAAAATCTTAACTAGAGTTACAAAATAGACTCTTCTAGAGACTTTTACATCATAAACACGTGGCTAGCCCCTTTTCCATGAATAATGGGGGTTGACATGACATCCTCCCGAACTATAGGTGTGAAAACAGGAAGGTAAACTTATGAGTGGCATACATTTTGCATACAGCGTTCGATTGACACACTTCTTGAGCCATTGGAAAGGTATATGTGTGTATAATAACATGGGAATATGCTATTCCAAAGAAACAAAGTTTTACCCCCCAAAAACTTCATTTTATGCCTCAAAATGCTCACGAAAGGTTTCAGACCTCGTTTTGCCAAACTAGGTCCCACCGGTAAAAATGGTCCTGTGAGTTGATTCCTCCACTTTTTCCACTCCAAAATCCTCAAGATGGATGACAAACAATATAATGATCACATTCATATCACTAAGACTCCTATACTTAATTGTGTTCTTAGTAAAAGAAAACGTCTAGAAGCTTTATATTTAAATGATCATTTTAAGGTGTCGTTGTTTACTTAGGGATATAGAGATGCAACTAGTGATGTTTATTGACTCAAGTAGTTAGATAATAAGAATATAAGAAATTACATATAAATATTTTAAATTCTTCAATGATTTTCAACTTTCAAGAGGCACACACTACAATGGACTTTTGTTTTCTTTTGAATGAACAATGTACTCAATATTAAGCTACATTTTCAAAGAAAACTAAGCAAACCTACAATGCACTTGCTTAAAAAAAGACCTTTTGAATGTAAAGCATCAAAATATAGACAGGATTTCTTTTCACTTTTTCTCAATGCAATAATTTAGTCAACAAGAAAATGGAGAAAAGGGGTAAGTAAGAAACTGTTCTTTTTCTTTTAATGCAAATGGTTCAAAAATCAACAACTATAGAACCCTTAATCAAGAAGAAAGAGAAACTTTTTTATTTTTTGATTTCATACTTAAAGACTTCTTTGATTTCAAAAAGACTCGCCAACACAACCTAGAAACATACAAGACTCTTCAATAGAGGTTACAATGCTTAAAATAGGTTTGTTATAGCTTAGAAGGTGAAAGTTTTAATTTTAGGATGTATATATGCTTGTTAACAAAAAAACAAGTGTATATACATTAATGTTGTATGGGAAGCATATATCTGTACACATGTTTTCTTAAATCAAAGTGTATATGTAAAGTAGTTACCAAATAACCTTAAGACAAGGACTTAAAATGACTAAGAAAAGCACTATACATAGGTCTGAAATTGAAAATTAAGATCAAATCAAAGATGAAATAATGGCCTAAATTGTCCACAAGCAGAAAATCTAACCATAATGGACAAAATCAATGAGTTTATCCCTAGTAAAGTCACCAGTTTTTTTTGCAAAAAGATATTCCTATGATCAGGGTTAAGAATAATAATATAGAGAAAGATAATACATGGTAAAACTTACCTAGAATTTTGATGGTTTCAAAAGATCACTTTAATGCATTATTTCACTCCAAATTGTTACTCCAACACTCTCTTTGAAGTCCTACACATAAGAGAAGACAAGAAATGAATAAAAGGAATATAAATGATAAAACCTTAACTACTCTAATTGCTTGGAACCAGATAAGTAATCACTGCTATATCACAAATGAGTAAATCAAAACACAATGAGATACAATGAACTGGGGATGAATGAAGTGAGTGAACAAAAATATATTGATAAGTGCAACCTGGTTCTTACTACCGACAATGATTGAAATCACCTTATGGATCTCTCTACCTTGGGCCAATAAAGGTATGCTCCATTTTATTCGCTTATCAATGTAGCTATATGAAAGAGAGGGAGTCTCTTTTTAATGTAAGATGAATAAGGGAATGATAAAGAAAAAAAGGGGTTTTGACTGTGAGAGATGACTTAAAAACTTAGGGAATGCAAACTTGGAGATTAGATATCAAATTGGCATCATAAGGGTGCTTCTTCCTCCTCTTCCCCCATAGGATGTTTTATATACTCCTCCAAGTTAGTTTAGGTTGTTGGGATTAAGCTATAGGAGGTTAACTCTTAGTAAAACTAGTAAACCCCTCCAAAAAATTCATTATTACGCACACATTTTATTTTCTAGTGCAAAATAGAGATATACATGAGTTGCTAAGGGAAAAAATGTGCATGTATGCACTTTGTCTAAGATTTCATGTATGTACGCTTTATGTCTTAACAAAATTAGAGTATATGAAGTCAAACTTGTTTTTTGAAGAGTTCACAGGAGGAGGAATACCTACAAATGCAAGGGAATGATGAAATCATGTAATAACATACATTTGACGACAAATCATGTTATAAAATTACAACAGAAGAAGTGGAGATAAATATTTCTAGTGATCCTTCATATCAATGTCATACATGTTCACAGTTCTAGATAACCTCCTTTGTTTTGGATTAAGTTTAAAGATCTCTTGATCTAGAAACATTTGTAGAATATTTCAATCATCCAAATCGGGACATAACAATGAATGAAAAATAATGTTCTTTAATAAGAATGATATGACGTATCATATGCCTCTTCTTAAAGAAAGAAACTTTGTCAAATGTAAATGGGTGTATGGAACTAAATATGCATTAGATGGAAGCGTTGATAAACATAAGGATATATTATTTCCAAGGAATTTTCTCAAATAGAGGGAATTGACTATACTGAAACCTTTTTCCATATAGGAAATATGAATTCCACCCACCGTGTTCTATCCCTTAGACATTGTAACCTCATATAAATAGGATGTCTGTCAAATGGATATTAAATTTGTCTTCTTGCATGGTGATTTGCATGCATAAATTTACATGGAATAACTTCTAACTTATGTTTATAATGAATACAACCTTGTTTGTTTCCTTAAGAAATATATATATAGCCTCAAGCAAGATCTTCAATCTTGGTATGCTAAAATGGATAGATTTCTTCTTGACACTAGATATTTTGGATGTCATTCTAACTCCAATGTCTACACCAAGAAAGAATGTTGATGACCTTATCCTCACCGGTAATGATCACAAAATTCTAACCCATGTGAAACCCAACTTAAGAAGAAATTTGAAATGACATATTTAATACGTTAATATTATTTTCATGGCCTCCAAATCTTATAAACCAACCTTATCTCCCTTACAATTTGAGTCAAACTTGCTACCACTTGTACCACACTCAAACTAAATTCCACTTTTTAAAATTATTTAGTTGGTATCCTTTTGTATTTGACTCATATTTATCTTGAAATTTCCTTTCGTATTTCTCTTGTTGTCCAATATATGCAATCAACCCATGGGAACCATTGGAATGTAGCAAATTATGCTTATATATATATAGGGTACAATTAAATTTGAAATACATTATAATTGAGGAGGATCTCCTTCATTGGTTGGCTTCATTGATTCCAATTGGACTAGTGACCCTGATGATTAGAAATATATTGTAGAGTATGTTTATAGTCTTGATTCCAAGGCTATCCCTTGGGCTTGTAAACAGCAACATGCCCTTGCTCTTTCTTCAACAAAAATAGAGTATCGAGCAACAATTTTAGTGACAGTCAAGAAGTCTTGTGGCTTAGACATATCCTTTTGTAGTTTGGATTGTAGTAGTAGCATCCAATCACACTCTGGTGTGAGAAACATAGTCCATTCAACTTTCCAAAGATCTAATTCAACAATAATTAAACAAAAACATTGAGATACAAATGCATTTCATTAGAAATAGTCTTCATGATCATGTTCTTGAAGTTCTATATAGTTGATTAAGTTGCAAACATTTTCATAAAGTATCTTATAGAGATGAAGTTTTCCAAGCTTCAATCTATGTTAAAAGTTTAGGAAGTTGTCATTAAGGGGCTAATAGGATTTAATGCATTTGTCTTTCTCTTATTGTGCCATCTTTTGAAGTCCTTAAATACTATCCCAAGTTGTTCTTAAGTGTGGATTTTAGGATATTTAGACACATAGGAGTTAGTTAAGTCCAACTTTGTCTAATGCATCTTTTGGTAAAGTGTGTTTCTTCAATGTGCTTTTATAATTAACTAATTTGATGATTACAATTATGTTCTAAACCTAAAGTGATATGATGGTTCATCTTCTCGTCAATACTAATGACACAAAAATTGGCAGTTGATTTGTGGTTTAACGCCCGATTAGTTCATGGTATTTATTTAAAAAGCATGGCGGATCATTTGTTTATGGTTGATTGTGAGAGAGTCATATGTCAAGGTCATGGACTATATCACTCTTTGAGGGTTTTAACCACATAATACACATGTATATTGATCTTTGCTCTATTGTGTGAGTGATTGCATGTATATGTATGTTATTGGGAAATCTAGTGTCTATGCAGAGCTGCTAGTCCCACTAAGACAGGTAGCTATCTTAGAAACAAACAGATTAAAGTTACTTTCATTTTCCTTTACGAGAAGTAGATAGGAGAGGAGCAAAGAATACCAACCTCAATCTCTTGCTTGGTTACTTGCTTGTTCCTCCTCTTCTTTGACAGATCTTTGCTGCTCTTTCCTTAATCGCGCCGCTTCAAAGAGTACATGTAAAGTCAAAGTAGCATAATACCTTCAAAGTGCAGAGATCTACAATCATAAACAATATAGGACCAGATATATATTGACCACACAAATGTATATATATTATCAAACATACAAGAATGTGGAGGAAAACTTTAATAGCTTTATTGATGTAAAGGTTAGAAGAGAGGATTACAACCCATTGATCTGACCCAGCGTCATCCTCCCAGCATGAAAGCCCCTCTTCACCTCATGAAAAGCTTAGATCACCCAAAACTATGATATTCCACTAGGAAACCAACATCACTTCCTTACAAGATACAAGATTCCAGCCTTTGGATCTCTGGGATGAGGGATCCATATATAGATGACTGCAGGGGGGTGAGTCAGTTTCTGGGATTTTGATTAGTGCCTTCTCTCTAATAGTTCTTGATTCCACTTGGAGATTGATGATCTCTTACTCATCTCTCGGAGAATTCAGAAAGGCAAGTGTCACAGGAGAAGTTTCTGGAAGATTCCATGATCATCCACCTTGCAAACTGTCTCTTCCATTTGTCTACTCTCACTCGTCGCACCCTACAGAAGGGATTTTTAGTATGCATCACACTTTTTGCACTGAGTAGGTGAGATGCATCGCACCCTCTACACTGAGCAGTCTGTATGGTTTAGTTTTGACCAGTTATGAGTAGTTTTCTGTGGAGAACTTTTGGGAGATGATGTAATCGGCTGACCTTGTTCCTTTAGGGTATGAAACAACACTTTTAGGGACTCAAAAGCCCTTGGTTTATGGACATATGTGATTGGGGTTGTATTGCCCAAATATGTCTATAACAGTTGCCCCCTAAAGCATGAGGTCGAAATCTTTTGATGTCGGGTGAAATGCTTTATCATGAGGATCCGAGGTTTTTCGAACTGGAAGGCGACCTGTAATAAGATACAATACAATACATTATCTTCATAAAATTTTCATGATCTAGTTGAGGCGGGAATTCCCATGCTCAACTTTATAAATTCATTTTCATGTACATAGGACAGACAACTGTTTGTGTGGAAGAATGATGATTCTGATAAAGCCATCATCCTTTGATTCAGATGATTGTCTGTGAAGCAATGATGTACATTTGATGTCTTTATTTTCCTTAATATATCGTAGCCCGGATGGATGAAACTAGATACGGGGTCTTCAAACTCGTCCAATCTTCGCCCGAAGTACAAGTCGATCCATGTGAAAAATGTTCTGGAGTTGAAAATGGAAGGACATCGCCTGATTACCAGCCAATGATGTAAGTTGTTAATAGGCGCGAGAGGAATCACCGATAATGATGATGACCCTCAAGGTACTACAGTACAATTCGCGTGGTGTGAAAATGGGACTTCGCATCGAACACCACGCAAAATCTTTCGGTCGAAGGCCATTGATGTAAACCTGTCGCTGGAAGTGAGAAACTTTCCATTGAGGCATGCAAGCTTTAAAGTACTGAAAGGGTTGTTCCTAGGTCGACTTCTTGGATAATGAGTTGTCATCGACAAGAAGTGACCCGTCGTAGGAGGGCCTTAATGAATCCCACATCTACAACATGGAACGGAGCAAATGATTTTGTGGAGGTGAAAACGATCTGATGATACAAGGTTTAGGGTGGCAGTCATTAAAGAATGGAGCGTGAATGTATTGCAGTGGATGAGACACAAGATGGGTTGGTGAATTCTCTGATCGAATTGTCTTGAACATATTGGCGACACTGAAATGGATTGGTAGCATTAACCCCAAAGATGGATGGTATGGTGGACCAATGGTAATATGACTAGTGAACGAAATAACCCAACCCGACTCAATCATGGTGACAGAGTGAAAGTGTCATGTTCAAGAGTGACTCGCTACCAATAAAGTTTCTTCAAGTTTTTTTCCCAATTTTCCCCAGTCATTTCTTACCAATACCTCTTTATTTTTATCAAGCTTGAGGAGGATAACATATGCTTGTTCTATAATTTGCCCTTCGGGCAAACCTGTCACTATGTTTTAACGAGCATAGCGACAGTGAAACTCATTCTTGTCTGCATGGACAAGTTTGTTGCTATTGGTTTTAATGAGTTAAACGACAAAAATAACTTAGTCCTTTTTCAATTTTAGAGAGTCTGAAAAGGGACGGAAAGGAAACTCCAGTAATCCTTTTTCGTCATATAATCCCTTAAGTCCGAAAAAGTATAAAATAGTAAGAAAGGGATGAATTTTCGATAGCTTTAACGAGCCGAACAAGACAAGTGCTCAATATTTTTGTGTAATAATCCCTCAGGTCCAAAAATATTAAAATATAGAGGAGGGATAGCATTCCTCATAGCTTTAACGAGCTGGAGAGGCCAACTTCTTGGCAATATTTTCATATTTTACGAGTCAGACAAAAAGAGCTTAAAGGAGACTCGTTTTTGAGGAACGAGTGATATTTTCGAGTAGCTGCTGATTCTAGGTAAGGTTTGGAATTTTCCAATCACAGCAGTGTCACAAGGATGGCTAATAGAATCACTCTTCGCAGTTGTTCCTCAAAAGGGTAAACAGTCAAATGAAGGCGTATGATCAGCTAAACAGAGTGGAGGTGATGGTAAGAACACGACCAGGGCTCAAAAGTTGATGATAATGCATTCGCAATGGTTATTTACCGGAGGTTGGTTCATTTTTTTAATGAGCTTAAATTCTGGGGGAACATTTTCTCATTGCTTAGGTTTAATTTTTAACGAGCTTGAACTTCGCATAAAAACTACTCATTCCAGTCGTATAATAAGGATGTCTCACCGATAGGTTCAATTTTTAAGGAGTTTGCACCATTCAAAACTTTGCTCTGCTCCCTTTCGCATGCAAGCTAGGAACGACCAACTACTGTCCTAGGGGTTAATTAACTACTGAGGTTAGGTAGGAAAACTCTTCCTTTACTTTTCCGGTGCCATCTGGCCCCTGCAAAGGTGAACAATCGATTCAACCAATCACCTAACTTAAGCAATTGAAGTCAGCAAAACTATGGGGTTAGCGTTACACTGGTTGTTTTTCACTTGCACGCAAAAAGGTTTGCATGCCCCCGGGTATAGTGAAGTAGAGTTTCCAGGTTACCCTTCAATTTGCAGACAAAATATTTGTTCTGTTGGGAAAGGCCTACCTTCTAACGGAGGTATATTATTCCGGTCTAATCCCATTTTCCTAAACAAATGGGTGTATCAGACTAGCCATATATCTTCCGCAGAAACTTACCCTATACCTGAAGTTTTCCCACCGAAGCAGACCAAGGTGCATGCCCCCTGGGTTTCAGTCATGGCCACCGAATTGCTCGCGCTCTTCAGGTGGACGGACTGGAGATTGATGAGAAATTCCTTTCATGAAAAGACCAGTTAGGAATGGCATTTGACTATTAGCTATGTGTGAGCCGGGAATGAAAGCTGGTCTACGAGATGGACCACTTGGTCTTCATGCGGAAAACACATTACTCAAAGGGTGAGGAGACAATGGCTCCCATGCTATAAATATAGTCACGCCCAAGGAGAAGATTATAATATTAAGGTCCTTGGACTACCATTACATTCAGATACATGGTTTTCCCTCTCAAAGTTATAGGCAAACTTGGAAGGATCCCTAACGGTCGACTGGTTCCTTTGTCAAACCCTGTTAGATTTCACATCTCAGGCAGAAGCGATGGTGAACCAAGTGCTTTCCAAGCAGTCAAGGGAAGGATCCTCATAGAAGCCCCTTCATCTATGATGGTACCGACCATGACCATTCTGTAAGCTTGTACAATGATTCAGAATGGTACATTAGACGGTAAACAGGGTCTGCCTAGTAGATTCCAATCGAAGGAAACGACTAGGTTGCTCAGAGGTGGGACCGAATAAACGGCCGGATATGACCCTGACGAACTTCCTTCCTATGGTAAAGGCACAGGTAGATTGCCCCCATGTTCATAGGAGTCTATGTTTACGAAAAGAATTTGAATAGTGTCATTCTCATTCACTTCGGTGACTGTATCATCTGAAGATGGACCTTCCGAAGACAAGACCGAGTCGGCTTCCGTCTCGACCTTTTGACTTTCGTCTGGTATGGATTCAGAGGGTTTATCTTCAATAATAGATGCTTCGACCGACCACAAAGTTGTGTTAGTCGGATTTTCAACTATCAATGGACTCAGCAAGAGTTTCTTGTACCCAGGAGGAAGCCATAGCGATGAAGCAGGACGGTTATCCAAGACTCTTTTAGCTTCATCCAAGAAGGGACAACGGTGGACGACATGATTGCCTTCACACAGTTTGCAAGGAAATTTACATTTTCCTTTCTGTCTAGAGACTTCGTTTTCGCTAGTTGACGGTGTACTCTCAACATGATTGTCAAAGGTTCATGATACCGGATTGTGCAAACGAGGAGACCAGTCCCTTAAGATCTGAGGGATGCAAGGACAATCTCGATGATAGTGGTCTCCTTTGCAAATGACACATGGAGATTTAGGTTTGGACGGTGCAGTGTGTGGATTTTCGCTAGATGATGCATGGTTGCCCTTTTTTGCTTTTGGCTCCTTCTTCTTTTTCTCCTTCCCTTTCTTCTTCTTCTCAGTTACTTGGTTTTTAGCTTTACCAACTTCACCAAGCGAAGAGGAAGGACGGGAGGGAGAAACAAGTGAAGAAGAAGGTTTGGGGGTAACCCTAGTATCATCTAATTGCTGACTTGATTGCTCAAGAATCACGGTGGTTTGAACGACAGAGGTCGAGAAGAGCCATATTGGCAAGCCGATTGTCAATCCTGGGAGGGACAATGTGGCCATATGGGGTGCACCAACATTTCCCCGAGAGAAGAAAGGACTAGGATTTCCCTCAAGGGGAAATCCTTGGTTGGTGGACTCCATTTTTCTTAACCTAAGACCAATGAGGGAACAATGACGTTATTCTGATTAAAATAAATTTTAGACGCTTTGACACAACTTGCTTTTTCAATTTTTAAGAGTCGAGAAAAAGCTAAAGATGACTCTAGTCGCCTTAGATTTTTAATGAGCCTGAAGTGACAAGTGCTCAGATGGACCTTTTCCTTTAAGGAGTTTGAAAAGGAATGAAAGGGACTACTCTGGAAATCTTGACAGAGGGATTACCAAACCAATCACAAAACTACAGAATACTTTTTACGATACGACAGTCAATCTTCCCGAATGTTGTGTTCAGTGCATTGCGATCAATAGGGCGGCAGACACGGCTTCCTAAGGATAAAGGATATAGCCTATTGTGGTCTCCCAATATATACTCGACAGTACGTGGGAGCACAAGTCCGTATTGGCACTTGTCGTCTCAAAGAGGAGGAATCACCCAACCTACGATGAAAGCGATAGTTACCAGGTTTTACGATGCCAGAATACGTCTCTAGCCTAGACTTCTAAATGTTGTGCTTTAGGTTCCAAAGCTTTTTTATGTTTGTTGAATATATTTTACAGTTGATCTTTCTTAAGAAGTTTACCTTTCAAGTTCACCGCATGATGTAGATATACAATTCCTAAAATGCGATCTAAGATGATAAACAATCGTTTAATCTTCTTTTTGCAATGAAAATACTAGCTACTAAGGAAAGAGAAGTGGGATTCTTTCAACATAGAGCAGAGAGCACACACTAGATGCATTGTCCTAAATCAAAATCAACAAAGCAGTCTAAATGCAAAATGCACTGCCTGTATTTTTTTTCGCTTTCTTAATGTGTGAAATTGACAAAAAGAATTGCTCAAGTACAAACTGAATCGTTTCAAGCGACAATTAACTAACGATTTTATCTTTTCAATAAGACAAAAAGGCGAAGATAATCGACGACACTTTGAGATTCTTTGAATTGAAAAACTGCTTTCGACACTTGAAAAACTATTAATTCAAATCAAATACAAGAGTAACAGTGTAATCAACCATCAAGAACAGTAGGATTCTTTTCTTTGACTGAAAACAACACTCGCGACACTTCCAAATCAAAAAACGACAGCTTGATTGCGCTACTTCTTTGTAAAGGAGAACCGTAAATGGCGAACAACACATAAAAACATTTACAGTTTTTTGTACTATGGAGGCTGAATCATGCAAAGGAAGGGATTTTCCACAGTGGTATACTGATCACAGACAACAAAACTCCTGAATAAAGCTGAAGAGAGTGAACAAAAAACCAAAATCTGGAAGCAGAAGAGTTCTTATCTGATCATCGCACCTGTAACATAGGGAAAGAGCGATGCATCTCACCTACTGCACATAGGAGGTGCAATGCATCTAGATTCCCAAGAGGGGTAGGTGCGATGGTCCAGGCACGAGACTTCAACTGGGTTCTTGGTCATAGTTTGTAGCTCAGTTCAGGGATTTAAGCCGAGCAAATGATAGTCAGTAATGCAAATCGCAGGGGCTGATCTAATGAGGCTACTTGAGCGACCACGAGGGCAATTAGGATTTTTGCAAATCAATTGTTCAGTTTATAAAAAAAACCTGGAGATAGACAAAAGTAGCATTGATCTACTTTGCACTTGCATAGAAAATGCAGTTCGAAGGCTAGCTGGCTTGACTTCAGGCTCCGTTTGTAAGTTTATAAAGCAAACAAATATAGACAAGCTATTCACTCCCCAGCGGAGTCACCATTTTGTTATCGGGAAATCCAGTGTCTATGCAGAGCTGCTAGTCCCACTAAGACGGGTAGCTATCTTAGAAACAAACAGATTAAAGTTACTTTTGTTTTCCTTTACGAGAAGTAGATAGGAGGGGAGAAAGGAATACCAACCTCAATCTCTCACTCGGTTCCTTGCTTGTTCCTCCTCTTCTCTGACAGATCTTTGTCGCTCTTTCCTTAATCGCTCCACTTCAAAGAGTACTTGTAAAGTCAAAGAAGCATAATACCTTCAAAGTGCAGAGATCTAAAATCATAAACAATATAGGACCAGATATATATTGACCACAGAAATGCATATATATTATCAAACATACAAGAATGTGGAGGAAAACTTGAATAGATTTATTGATGTAAAGGTTAGAAGAGAGGATTACAACCCATTGATCTGACCCAGCGTCATCCTCCCATCATGAAAGCCCTTCTTCACCTCATGAAAAGCTTAGATCACCCAACACTATGATATTCCACTAAGAAACCAACAACACTTCCTTACAAGATATAATATTCCAGCCTTTGGATCTCTGGGATGAGGGATCCATATATAGATGATTGCAGGGGGGTGAGTCAGCTTCTGGGATTTTTATTATTTTCTTCTCTCTGATAGTTCTTGATTCCACTTGGAGATTAATGATCTCTTACTCATCCCTGGGTTAATTCAGAGAGGCAAGTGTCACAGGAGAAGTTTCTGGAAGATTCCATGATCATCCACCTTGCAAACTGTCTCTGCCATTTGTCTACTCTTGCCCATCACACCCTACAAAAGGGCTTTTTAGTATGCATCGCACTTTTTTCACTGAGTAGGTGAGATGCATTGCACCCTTTGCACTGAGCAGTTTGTATGGTCTAGTTTTGACCAGTTCTGAGCAGTTTTTTGTGGAGAACTTTTGGGAGATGATGTAATCAGCTGACCTTGTTCCTTTAGGGTATGAAACAACACTTTTAGGGACTCAGAAGCCCTTGGTTTATGGACATATGTGATTGGGGTTGCAGTGCCCAAATATGTCTATAAAAATGTAGCCTATCTTTCAAACAAGCATGCCACTACATGATGTCATTGGAGGCATAAGTCAATGCATGTGGGTTGATCAAAACCTTAATCATTTTTTGTGAGAATTCTTCCTCAAATTTGATAATAAATTTTTCAATCTATAATTCCACATGATTGATGAGAATTTCGACCATGGAAATTTAGTAATCTTGATTATGTTGATTGTTTCCATATTGCATTATTTAATGTAGAGACTTACATGTGTCAAATGGGTGTTGATCATATGGTTGAGAGGCCCGAAAGTTGTTTTCTCCCTTGTTTAGGTTCAAATGCCACTTCCTTCTATGTTTTATCTTTTCAAGTCAATTATTGTTGAGATGTTAACTAGGCCTTCAACTCTAAAGAATCCAAATTACATTAGGCACCATCCTTGGAATAAGGAGAAGTGTTCAATAAGAATCCCAAAAACACATTACTCATAAAAATATATATAGATAAATAAAAAATCACATATATATTTTTAGATTTTATTATTTTATTTTATTAATTTGTTATAATAAATGTATTTATTTATTAGTTAAGATGCTATTAAACAATGACATCAGTGAATCGATGCCATTATACTTGAACGATTAGTAATTCTCAAAACTTTTAATTAAAATGAGAGCATTATGCATTTGTTAAACAATTTCAACAATAATGTTATCGATAGTCTCAAGAATTTTAAATGAAAAAAGAGTATTGCGTTACGCATGCACTTCTCTAATCATATGATAACATATATGGAAATTGGCTGTAGAGTTTTGGTTTTGGAAAAAATAAAGATAGGAACTCCAAGATTGGAAATAGGGAGGTAACATCTAAATATAACACCACAATAAACATTTTTTTTATATTTTATCTCTCTAATTTTAAAATCTAGATAGAAATTTTATTTGTATGGACAAAGTTAATTATTTAGACTTTAAATTTCTAAATACTTTCTTCAAATATCATGTAGTAAATCTACAAAATATTTTTCCATTTCTCATTAACTAAATTTCATGAGGCATTTATCCTAATTTTTGTTATATTTTAATACATTTATTTATTTATTTATTTATTTATTTATTTATTTTTATTTATTTTTTTTTTTTTTAACACTGTCGGATATTTTGTATTATAAAAACCAGAGAAAAAAGACTATTACATAGCTGTCCGCTAGAGTGACTGAGAGTAAAGAGAGAGGGTACGCAGACCCGAATGCCTCATGGCTACAATAGTAACAAAAAGTGAATAAGTGCGGGCTATACTGCCTTACAAAAGTGCCACAGAGAAGGCTGAATTTACAGTTCATAAGGTGTTTTTTGCGTGAGTGAGAAGTCCGGAATTGGCTCTTTTTGAGCTTCGCTGACTTTGGTGGAAGCTTCTGCGTGTGTACCCTGAGTGATGACTTTGAGCTGTTCCATGAGATCTTCGAGGTGAGAGCAGCGTTCTTTGAGGTTCTTAATCTCTTCCTTGTGCTTTTCCAGCTTCTTTCTTTTGGATCTACTGTCAGAAGCATGGTCCTCTTTCAGATCAGTGATCTGTGAGCGCAGCCTGTTTATCATGAAGGTATGGGATTTGCACATGGTGCAATCTTTGCCAAACAGCCCATCAATGTTGATGTTTGGGTCTTGGGGGGCATGTTGATTAGTCTGCTCGGCCATTAGAACAGAGATAGACCGCAAACACTGATTTAATCTGCAGGAAGAGGGGAGACGGATTCTGGGCAAGTGATAAGCGGAGAATGGAACGCAGATAAGATTTAGGGACCGAACAGCAGGGGGAGCAGAGGGCGTCCTGAAGCTCTCTGCGGAAAAAGGAGAGGGAGGATTACAGAGGGGGATCGAGGGAGAGAAGAGAGTGAATGGAATTGAGAGGAGGGGAGCAGGGGGGCTCTTCCACGCAGAGAGAGAAGGAAGGATGCTCTGAAAAATACACAGGAGATTAATGAGACAAACATAAACTGAAAACGAAACAAGAAGGAAAGACAATATACCCCTCGACTGAAGATGCTGGAGGGGAGCACTGAGAGTCACGAACACACTGAGCTTGGAGGGATCAGAGCAGAGAGGCGGGTTCTCCTTGGGAAGATCTGGGTGGAGCCAAGCTCCATGCCTCTTATAAATAGCGTCCAGCGCCTGATCACATGTTTCTCCTGAGTTCTGAGATGTGAGGAAGACGGCGATGAAGAGACCCAACGAGATAATTGCTCTGGACCAGGTTTTGCTGAAGTGATGTTTTCGAGTGTGCCTGCTGTCATGGTTTGCTCTGATCTGAAGATGAGTAATTTTTGGGGAGTCCACGTTTGTCCTTGTCTGTTGGAGAGCGATGGAGAAGATCATGAGATGATTAGCTATGGATTTGGTGCTGAGGGGGGCTGCCTGAGTTGACTTCAAAGAGGTGTCGTGATCCATATAAGCCTGCTTGAGGTGACAGGGGGTACTGGGATGCGTGGTCCAGCTAGGGGATGGGTTCTTCATATTCCAACTCATTTGCTTTGACCCAGCCTATTCTTCTCTCAGTTGCCTTGTTGGCCTGAGCATCCGCTGCCTTGTTGTTCTCTCTGAGAATGTGTTTGTAAGAAACGCCTGTAATGCTCCTTAAGTTTCCTGTGATTCGATCCTTGATTCTGTTGAGGGCTGTTTGGCGGAAGTTTTTGCCTGAGTTCATGGAGGAAATGATGATAGCTGAGTCTCCAAGGATCAGAAGGTTCTGAAGGCCCAGCTTCTTGGCGATTGTAGAACCTAGGAGGAGGCTATAGGCCTCAGCTTTGTTATTTGACATGACTCCTAAACCCCATTCATAATTGACCAGAATTTTCCCCTGAGGGTCTTTGATGATACCTCCTGCCCCGGCTTGACCTGGATTGTTCTTTGAGGCTCCGTCAAAGAACAAGGAGAATCTATTCTGTTTTTGGATCCATGTTTCCACTTCCTGATTTGTCCCTCTCAGTTTCCAAGTTTTGTCTGCTTGGTTAACGCTTATCCTCTTGCTGCTGCTGGGTTTGATTTTGAATTTGGCCACCCATTCCTGAACTTTTGGGTCTGAATTTGCGGGGTCTTTCTGAATGTATCCGTTTGCTTCTATTGTCTCTGAGATAAGGGCCACAGTCTTTGCTATTGTTTTGTTGAGACATGGCTTCTTATCGTTGAAGATGCTGTTGTTTCTGGTATTCCAAATTTGCCAGCAGAGATTGGAGGGAATGCTATTCCAAATCCTGAGAGCTTGATTCTTTCCTTTTTTGGTCTGGGGAAAAAGTCTTCTCCAACTCCTTTGGAGGCTGGTTATCTGAGTAGGGAGGTCCCCAGAGGGAAAAGGATGGGCTAATTGACTCCAGCATTGGCGGGCAAAGGAGCATTCGATGAAAAGGTGACCACAAGTTTCTTCAGCGTTTTTGCACAGGCTACAGATGGAGGGGCCCTGGATGCCTTTCTTTCTAAGATTATCAGCAGTGAGAATGTTGCCGTGGAGGAGGGTCCAGTTGAACATCTTAACTTTGGGCAGACTGTCAGTTCTCCATACAACTTTAGATAGAGGCCAGCTGTTTGAAGCAGAGGAGTTCTGGAGTGTTTTATATCCATCTTTTACCGTGAAGTTACCACCGTTGGGGTCCCAAATGTATTTATCTTCAGTAGTTTTATTGATGGGAGCTAAACCAGAGAGGGAATTTTTAAGCTCTGCCCAAGAACTTTCAAGGTTGGGGGGGGGGGTCAGAGGTTTCCATCCCTTCCATTCATTTTGGTTCCATTGGGAGATATCAAACAGGGTTCTTTGCTTTGCCTGGTCCATCCATTGTTGGAGGGGCTTGTAGTTTGGAAGAGTTCCTCTAGCTTCCGTTCCCATGATTCTGTCATGCCAGATACTGATTTTTTCCCCATTGCCGGGAACTTTTGAGATCCGAGGCTTGGCTTGGGGGAGGGACTTCTTGATTAGCTTCCAAACAGGGGTGCTGGGTCTATCAATGAGGTTTTCCTCAAGGATGTTGCTGTTTGCTCCATTTAAGTACTTTTTCTTGATGATTTCAATCCACCAAGAGCCTCTGTCGTTGATGATCTTCCAGATCAGCTTGAGCCCCATGGCTAAATTTGAGAGTCTGGGGACTTTGATTCCCAGCCCTCCTTTTTCCAAGGGGAGAATAACCTTGCTCCACTTTACTAGACTGAATTTTTTTGAATCCTGTTTACCTCCTTTCCACAAAAAACTTCGAATTATCAATTCCATATGTTTATGAGTGCTTGCTGGAGCCAGTGTGATAGCGAATTGATATATTGGGAGTGCTGATAGGACAGACTTTATGAGGGTCGTCCTGCCTGCGAGATTTAGCCATTGCATGCCCCAACTTTGAAGTTTGCTTCTCATATTTTCGATCAATTTTGTCCATATCTGAGATTTGACATTTTCCCTGGCAAGAGGCAGCCCTAAATATTTGAAAGAAGACCAATTTCCTTGGGCTGGGATTTCCATTATTCTGGAAATTCTCTGAGTGATGTGCCTGGGGACATTCCAGGTATAGATCATACATTTACTGTTGTTTAATTTGCCTCCCGAGGCCTGAAGAAAGGTATCCAGCACTTCTTTGAATCTACGGGCCATCAAGCTAGAGGCTCCACCAATTAGGAGGGTATCATCAGCAAAGAGGGAGTGATTGATCCCTTTTGCGCCTCGGACAATGTCAATTCCCGTGATCTCCTTTGTTCGTCTTTTGTGTTCAAGTTGAAGGCTAAGGGTCTCCGCCATGAGGATGAAGAGGAAGGGGGAGAGAGGGCATCCTTGCCGCAATCCTCGGGAGCTCTTGAAGGCAGTGCAAGGCCTCCCGTTGACTAGAGGAGCAGTCCAAATATCAGAGATGCATTCCATGACCCTGCTGGAGAAAAATTCAGAGATGCCAAATTTCTTCATAGCCGCCTTCAGGAAGGCATGGTTGACTCTGTCGAAGGCATTTGCCATGTCTAGTTTGATTATCATGCCCTTTTCATTTCTAGCAATGCTGCTGTGAATGGCCTCCTGGATGAGGATCACATTGTCCGTAATTTGTCTACCCGGGACAAAGCCTCCTTGGTTTTCTGATATGATGGAAGGCAGGATGGATTTGAGCCTATTGGCTAGAATTTTGGAGATGATCTTGTAAGAGACATTGCACAGGGATATTGGTCGGAATCTGTCGAAGGTCTGAGGGTTGGGGTCTTTTGGGATGAGGGCGAGGTGGGTGGATTTTACACTGCTGCCCATTTTGCATTTGGAAAAGAAGTTTCTGACCATTCTGATGTAGTCTTTTTTAATAATTTCCCAGTGAGTTTTGAAGAAAGCTACAGTAAAGCCGTTAGGACCTGGGGCTTTATCTGGCTGCATGCTTTGGAGGGACCCCTCGATTTCTTCCAAACTGACAACCTTGTCCAGCTGCTCTCTTTGATTTTCTGTTATCTTATTCTCTAAAGAGCTAAGGAAATCAGGATTTTCGATGGAGTTTGGATCAGCTGAAAGAAGGGAGTGGAAATGCCTGGAGGCGGCATTCTTGATTTCGTCTTGCTCAGAAAAGATCCTGCCTTCTACATTGATCTTGTCGATGTTGTTTGTAGCCCTTCTGAGCTTTGTATTGTTATGAAAAAAAGTGGTATTTTTGTCGCCCGAAGTGAGCCAAATGCACCTTGATTTTTGTCTTTGTTCTTCTTCCTCTCTGCGATTCTGGTTATAGAGCTCCTTGAGCAGGTCGCCTTCCTTGTTTTGATCTTCCTCCGAGTCTTGTGAACCTTCTCTCTCATTATTTAACTGTTCAAGCTTCTGCTGAATTTCTATTTTTTTCCTGTTCTGTAGGGCTGCGTTTTGGCGAGCCCACTGCTTGATAGCCGCTCTGAGATTTTTAATTTTTGATTCCCATATAAAATGTGGGGATCCCGAAAATTCCATAGCCCACTGCTCTTTGATTAGGTCTTTAAATCCTTCGACATTATCCCACTCTTTGTTGTATTTGAAGGGGATCGAACCTGGAAAAGTCCCATTGTCCAGCTTTAACGCTACAGGCTTATGGTCTGATATATAACCCAAAATAAGCGAGCTTTGTATCTTTTGAAATTCTGCTATTATTTTGTCTTGTGCCAAAATGCGATCGAGTCTCTCCTTGATGTTATTTTTGCCCGTCCTTCTGTTTGACCAAGTGAAACTGCCGTTGTGGAGAGGAGTGTCTATTAAGTTGTGAGCTTGGATAATGTTCTCCAAAGCCTCCCTTGCTGGATCAGCGAAGAAGTTCCCTCCCAGCTTTTCTTGAGCATTTCTAATTAGATTTAAATCTCCCCCCAGAAGAATTTTCTTTCCTTGAGAGGCTCTGAGGTCCGCTGATATGGAGTCCCAGCATGAAGCTTTTTCTCTGAAGTGGGGGGGGGCGTAGACATTATAGACAGAGTAATCTTCAGTTTTGTTTAAGTTTTGGAAGTCTGTTCTGATCCACCACCTGTTTGGTTTGTGATCCTTGAGCTGCCATTTTTTCTTATTCCATAGAGTTCCTAGTCCGCCTGAAGCTCCTTCTGAGCTGATTGCTATTCCTTCATAATTCTTGATTTTTTTTGTATTATCCTTAAGTTCCTGTTCAGAGATTTTGGTCTCCTGGAGTAGGAGGAAGTCCGGTTGTTCTGATTTTACTAGGTCGCGGACAGCGTTAACTTTTAGGGAGGAGCCCATCCCCCTACAGTTCCAAGAGACCAGAATCATCATTTACCTGTCTTTGGGTGGGTCCCAGCTTTCTCCTTCATCTTTTCTCCGCTTCCTTTTGTCCTATCTAGAAAGGAATCCATTGGTTGTTGAGTTCCTGTGGCCATTTCTTTTGCCGCTGTCTCATCCCTTATCTCTTTGTTTGACTTTCTTCCTGCTTTCCTGGGGGGGTCTGTGGATCCTATGTTTTCTTTAGACTTATTCCTTGTAAGGATTCTTCCAACCAGAGGAGGGGGAGGAGAGCTTGGGGGTGGGGAGGAGGGGGTTTCAGGGGGACCTTTTGGAGAGGGAGGGGGGGAGGGAGGATCTTCTGCTGACAGGGATTCGAAGGGGTTGGAGGAGGAAGGGAAAGAGGGATCAGGTCTCAAGGGGTGGGAGGGCGAGGTTGGAGAGTTCAAAGGGTTTTTCTGGGGGCCTTCTGGAGGGGGGTTGGGTTTTTTTCTTTTGACAGTTTCCCATTCTTCTTCAGTGTTCTCTGCATTAACATTGATTTCTATAGATTTATTTTTGCTACATCTATTTGCGAAATGTCCATACTCATGACATACCTTGCACTTGAATGGCAGCTGTTCGTAGTCCACTTGCTGAATGTGAGTCCATTGGTCTACTTTTAGTTTGATGGCTTCTGGGAGGCCCTTCCCCAGGTCGACTTCCACACAGATCCGGGCGCATGCATGCATGTTCTCCTTGGGCTCTGATCGATCAATGAACTTTCCAACCGCATTCCCAATGGCTCTGACTGATTCATCCCCCCAGCAGTGGAGAGGCAGGTGCGGGAGACGAACCCAGACCGGGACGGCATTGGGGACATCCATCTCAGGGTCGAAATCCGGCGTCCATCTATTGAGGTAGAGGCCTCTGGAATCCATGAAGTAAGGTCCGTTGCGGAAGATCAGGTTACGGTCTTCCACCGATTCGAAAAGGAAGGTGAAAAAACCCCTTCCACAGAATCTGATCGCTATTTTTCCCTGAACCATTTGGTTCCAGTTTCTTTCCACCCATCAAAGAACCGTGCGTGGGGAAGGCCATAGGCCCGTAAACTGGCCGACCAGGCCTCGTTCAGCAAGGGCTATTGCCGCTCGTCTCGGAAGAGCTGGAGGGAGCGAGACTTCTAGGATTTCATCCAGCTTTTTGATAAATT
The DNA here is from genome assembly GCA_000404065.3 of Pinus taeda. Lineage (NCBI taxonomy): Eukaryota > Viridiplantae > Streptophyta > Pinopsida > Pinales > Pinaceae > Pinus > Pinus taeda. The sequence continues at coordinate 59,752 of APFE030967408.1, forward strand.
TCGAGACTGAGGGGCGGATCTTCTCCGAGGCATTCTCTGGGATGAGTGAGGCAAAAGATTTCTCAAGATCCAGAGGATCCTGAGAGGGGGCAGTCATAATGGGAGGTCAGAGAAAGGCAGAGGGAAGTCAGAAGGCGAAAAAATGGCAGGAGGCCCAGCAGAAAAGAGAGGCGGAGGGGATCGAGCCCAGCAGCCAGAGTTGCCAGGCGCAGGGCGGCGGAGGTCAGCCCAGCAGCAGAGCTGCCAGGCGCAGCACCCACAGGGGAGCCAAAGCAAGGGCAGGGGCGCGCGGGCTCAGCAGCGCGG